>CATIWC010003333.1:0-10000 GCA_948472305.1 Vicia faba
AAGGGCCTCCCCCATATATATGTTTGAACTGAAATCCTCACTTTGCCACCAAATTGGTCCCTTTTTCCCTGTAGACATAAATTTCTAGTTTGATGACTTAGACTTCGAATTTTTTCTTGATTTTTTGCATGCTCTTTAAACACAATATAAGAACCCCTCCCACCAAAAATTAGAATTTTTCGACTTCGGATGAATTAATTATGAATTTTCTAAGCGCCGGATTTTCAAGAACGGGAGCGGAGGCAAACGCGCCTTAGGAATGGAATTTCCCGATGATTTTTTGCATGGACATCTCAAATAACACATAGAAGGGATCTGCAAAGTTTCGTAGCGTTTCGATAACGTCTCGATTTATTTTGAATTTTCGTCCGAAACGCGTGTAATTGAGTTTTTTTCAAGGGGCGGAAGCAAACAAACGTCGGGCTACGGAATGAGTTCCGGTCTGGAATTTTTCATGCATTAATCTGCCACCAAATTGAGATGGCATGCCAAGTTTCATGCCATTCGGGCGATCCCTCGATATATTTCGGCTTTTCGCGTGTCGGGCCCCCGTGCGGTTTTTCCGACGGGAGCGGAGGCAAACGCGCCTTAGGGGAATAATCTCCCGATGGATTTTTGCATGCACTTCCCAAATAACACATTGAGAGTGTCCAAGGAGTTTCGTAGCGTTTCGACAAGCCCTCGGTCTACTTTCAATTTCCGACCGGAACGCGTGCGTGTGCGGTTTCTCCATGAACGGGAGCGGAGGCAAACGCGCCTTAGGGGAATAATCTCCCGATGAATTTTTGCATGGAAGTCCCAAATAACACATAGAAGGGATCTGCAAAGTTTCGTAGCGTTTCGACAATTTTGAATTTCCGGCCCGAACGGGCCCCCGTGCGGTTTTTCCGACGGGAGCGGAGGCAAACGCGCCTTAGGGGAATAATCTCCCGATGGATTTTTGCATGCACTTCCCAAATAACACATTGAGAGTGTCCAAGGAGTTTCGTAGCGTTTCGACAAGCCCTCGGTCTACTTTCAATTTCCGACCGGAACGCGTGCGTGTGCGGTTTCTCCATGAACGGGAGCGGAGGCAAACGCGCCTTAGGGGAATAATCTCCCGATGAATTTTTGCATGGAAGTCCCAAATAACACATAGAAGGGATCTGCAAAGTTTCGTAGCGTTTCGACAATTTTGAATTTCCGGCCCGAACGGGCCCCCGTGCGGTTTTTCCGACGGGAGCGGAGGCAAACGCGCCTTAGGGGAATAATCTCCCGATGGATTTTTGCATGCACTTCCCAAATAACACATTGAGAGTGTCCAAGGAGTTTCGTAGCGTTTCGACAAGCCCTCGGTCTACTTTCAATTTCCGACCGGAACGCGTGCGTGTGCGGTTTCTCCATGAACGGGAGCGGAGGCAAACGCGCCTTAGGGGAATAATCTCCCGATGAATTTTTGCATGGAAGTCCCAAATAACACATAGAAGGGATCTGCAAAGTTTCGTAGCGTTTCGACAATTTTGAATTTCCGGCCCGAACGGGCCCCCGTGCGGTTTTTCCGACGGGAGCGGAGGCAAACGCGCCTTAGGGGAATAATCTCCCGATGGATTTTTGCATGCACTTCCCAAATAACACATTGAGAGTGTCCAAGGAGTTTCGTAGCGTTTCGACAAGCCCTCGGTCTACTTTCAATTTCCGACCGGAACGCGTGCGTGTGCGGTTTCTCCATGAACGGGAGCGGAGGCAAACGCGCCTTAGGGGAATAATCTCCCGATGAATTTTTGCATGGAAGTCCCAAATAACACATAGAAGGGATCTGCAAAGTTTCGTAGCGTTTCGACAATTTTGAATTTCCGGCCCGAACGGGCCCCCGTGCGGTTTTTCCGACGGGAGCGGAGGCAAACGCGCCTTAGGGGAATAATCTCCCGATGGATTTTTGCATGCACTTCCCAAATAACACATTGAGAGTGTCCAAGGAGTTTCGTAGCGTTTCGACAAGCCCTCGGTCTACTTTCAATTTCCGACCGGAACGCGTGCGTGTGCGGTTTCTCCATGAACGGGAGCGGAGGCAAACGCGCCTTAGGGGAATAATCTCCCGATGAATTTTTGCATGGAAGTCCCAAATAACACATAGAAGGGATCTGCAAAGTTTCGTAGCGTTTCGACAATTTTGAATTTCCGGCCCGAACGGGCCCCCGTGCGGTTTTTCCGACGGGAGCGGAGGCAAACGCGCCTTAGGGGAATAATCTCCCGATGGATTTTTGCATGCACTTCCCAAATAACACATTGAGAGTGTCCAAGGAGTTTCGTAGCGTTTCGACAAGCCCTCGGTCTACTTTCAATTTCCGACCGGAACGCGTGCGTGTGCGGTTTCTCCATGAACGGGAGCGGAGGCAAACGCGCCTTAGGGGAATAATCTCCCGATGAATTTTTGCATGGAAGTCCCAAATAACACATAGAAGGGATCTGCAAAGTTTCGTAGCGTTTCGACAATTTTGAATTTCCGGCCCGAACGGGCCCCCGTGCGGTTTTTCCGACGGGAGCGGAGGCAAACGCGCCTTAGGGGAATAATCTCCCGATGGATTTTTGCATGCACTTCCCAAATAACACATTGAGAGTGTCCAAGGAGTTTCGTAGCGTTTCGACAAGCCCTCGGTCTACTTTCAATTTCCGACCGGAACGCGTGCGTGTGCGGTTTCTCCATGAACGGGAGCGGAGGCAAACGCGCCTTAGGGGAATAATCTCCCGATGAATTTTTGCATGGAAGTCCCAAATAACACATAGAAGGGATCTGCAAAGTTTCGTAGCGTTTCGACAATTTTGAATTTCCGGCCCGAACGGGCCCCCGTGCGGTTTTTCCGACGGGAGCGGAGGCAAACGCGCCTTAGGGGAATAATCTCCCGATGGATTTTTGCATGCACTTCCCAAATAACACATTGAGAGTGTCCAAGGAGTTTCGTAGCGTTTCGACAAGCCCTCGGTCTACTTTCAATTTCCGACCGGAACGCGTGCGTGTGCGGTTTCTCCATGAACGGGAGCGGAGGCAAACGCGCCTTAGGGGAATAATCTCCCGATGAATTTTTGCATGGAAGTCCCAAATAACACATAGAAGGGATCTGCAAAGTTTCGTAGCGTTTCGACAATTTTGAATTTCCGGCCCGAACGGGCCCCCGTGCGGTTTTTCCGACGGGAGCGGAGGCAAACGCGCCTTAGGGGAATAATCTCCCGATGGATTTTTGCATGCACTTCCCAAATAACACATTGAGAGTGTCCAAGGAGTTTCGTAGCGTTTCGACAAGCCCTCGGTCTACTTTCAATTTCCGACCGGAACGCGTGCGTGTGCGGTTTCTCCATGAACGGGAGCGGAGGCAAACGCGCCTTAGGGGAATAATCTCCCGATGAATTTTTGCATGGAAGTCCCAAATAACACATAGAAGGGATCTGCAAAGTTTCGTAGCGTTTCGACAATTTTGAATTTCCGGCCCGAACGGGCCCCCGTGCGGTTTTTCCGACGGGAGCGGAGGCAAACGCGCCTTAGGGGAATAATCTCCCGATGGATTTTTGCATGCACTTCCCAAATAACACATTGAGAGTGTCCAAGGAGTTTCGTAGCGTTTCGACAAGCCCTCGGTCTACTTTCAATTTCCGACCGGAACGCGTGCGTGTGCGGTTTCTCCATGAACGGGAGCGGAGGCAAACGCGCCTTAGGGGAATAATCTCCCGATGAATTTTTGCATGGAAGTCCCAAATAACACATAGAAGGGATCTGCAAAGTTTCGTAGCGTTTCGACAATTTTGAATTTCCGGCCCGAACGGGCCCCCGTGCGGTTTTTCCGACGGGAGCGGAGGCAAACGCGCCTTAGGGGAATAATCTCCCGATGGATTTTTGCATGCACTTCCCAAATAACACATTGAGAGTGTCCAAGGAGTTTCGTAGCGTTTCGACAAGCCCTCGGTCTACTTTCAATTTCCGACCGGAACGCGTGCGTGTGCGGTTTCTCCATGAACGGGAGCGGAGGCAAACGCGCCTTAGGGGAATAATCTCCCGATGAATTTTTGCATGGAAGTCCCAAATAACACATAGAAGGGATCTGCAAAGTTTCGTAGCGTTTCGACAATTTTGAATTTCCGGCCCGAACGGGCCCCCGTGCGGTTTTTCCGACGGGAGCGGAGGCAAACGCGCCTTAGGGGAATAATCTCCCGATGGATTTTTGCATGCACTTCCCAAATAACACATTGAGAGTGTCCAAGGAGTTTCGTAGCGTTTCGACAAGCCCTCGGTCTACTTTCAATTTCCGACCGGAACGCGTGCGTGTGCGGTTTCTCCATGAACGGGAGCGGAGGCAAACGCGCCTTAGGGGAATAATCTCCCGATGAATTTTTGCATGGAAGTCCCAAATAACACATAGAAGGGATCTGCAAAGTTTCGTAGCGTTTCGACAATTTTGAATTTCCGGCCCGAACGGGCCCCCGTGCGGTTTTTCCGACGGGAGCGGAGGCAAACGCGCCTTAGGGGAATAATCTCCCGATGGATTTTTGCATGCACTTCCCAAATAACACATTGAGAGTGTCCAAGGAGTTTCGTAGCGTTTCGACAAGCCCTCGGTCTACTTTCAATTTCCGACCGGAACGCGTGCGTGTGCGGTTTCTCCATGAACGGGAGCGGAGGCAAACGCGCCTTAGGGGAATAATCTCCCGATGAATTTTTGCATGGAAGTCCCAAATAACACATAGAAGGGATCTGCAAAGTTTCGTAGCGTTTCGACAATTTTGAATTTCCGGCCCGAACGGGCCCCCGTGCGGTTTTTTCCGACGGGAGCGGAGGCAAACGCGCCTTAGGGGAATAATCTCCCGATGGATTTTTGCATGCACTTCCCAAATAACACATTGAGAGTGTCCAAGGAGTTTCGTAGCGTTTCGACAAGCCCTCGGTCTACTTTCAATTTCCGACCGGAACGCGTGCGTGTGCGGTTTCTCCATGAACGGGAGCGGAGGCAAACGCGCCTTAGGGGAATAATCTCCCGATGAATTTTTGCATGGAAGTCCCAAATAACACATAGAAGGGATCTGCAAAGTTTCGTAGCGTTTCGACAATTTTGAATTTCCGGCCCGAACGGGCCCCCGTGCGGTTTTTCCGACGGGAGCGGAGGCAAACGCGCCTTAGGGGAATAATCTCCCGATGGATTTTTGCATGCACTTCCCAAATAACACATTGAGAGTGTCCAAGGAGTTTCGTAGCGTTTCGACAAGCCCTCGGTCTACTTTCAATTTCCGACCGGAACGCGTGCGTGTGCGGTTTCTCCATGAACGGGAGCGGAGGCAAACGCGCCTTAGGGGAATAATCTCCCGATGAATTTTTGCATGGAAGTCCCAAATAACACATAGAAGGGATCTGCAAAGTTTCGTAGCGTTTCGACAATTTTGAATTTCCGGCCCGAACGGGCCCCCGTGCGGTTTTTCCGACGGGAGCGGAGGCAAACGCGCCTTAGGGGAATAATCTCCCGATGGATTTTTGCATGCACTTCCCAAATAACACATTGAGAGTGTCCAAGGAGTTTCGTAGCGTTTCGACAAGCCCTCGGTCTACTTTCAATTTCCGACCGGAACGCGTGCGTGTGCGGTTTCTCCATGAACGGGAGCGGAGGCAAACGCGCCTTAGGGGAATAATCTCCCGATGAATTTTTGCATGGAAGTCCCAAATAACACATAGAAGGGATCTGCAAAGTTTCGTAGCGTTTCGACAATTTTGAATTTCCGGCCCGAACGGGCCCCCGTGCGGTTTTTCCGACGGGAGCGGAGGCAAACGCGCCTTAGGGGAATAATCTCCCGATGGATTTTTGCATGCACTTCCCAAATAACACATTGAGAGTGTCCAAGGAGTTTCGTAGCGTTTCGACAAGCCCTCGGTCTACTTTCAATTTCCGACCGGAACGCGTGCGTGTGCGGTTTCTCCATGAACGGGAGCGGAGGCAAACGCGCCTTAGGGGAATAATCTCCCGATGAATTTTTGCATGGAAGTCCCAAATAACACATAGAAGGGATCTGCAAAGTTTCGTAGCGTTTCGACAATTTTGAATTTCCGGCCCGAACGGGCCCCCGTGCGGTTTTTCCGACGGGAGCGGAGGCAAACGCGCCTTAGGGGAATAATCTCCCGATGGATTTTTGCATGCACTTCCCAAATAACACATTGAGAGTGTCCAAGGAGTTTCGTAGCGTTTCGACAAGCCCTCGGTCTACTTTCAATTTCCGACCGGAACGCGTGCGTGTGCGGTTTCTCCATGAACGGGAGCGGAGGCAAACGCGCCTTAGGGGAATAATCTCCCGATGAATTTTTGCATGGAAGTCCCAAATAACACATAGAAGGGATCTGCAAAGTTTCGTAGCGTTTCGACAATTTTGAATTTCCGGCCCGAACGGGCCCCCGTGCGGTTTTTCCGACGGGAGCGGAGGCAAACGCGCCTTAGGGGAATAATCTCCCGATGGATTTTTGCATGCACTTCCCAAATAACACATTGAGAGTGTCCAAGGAGTTTCGTAGCGTTTCGACAAGCCCTCGGTCTACTTTCAATTTCCGACCGGAACGCGTGCGTGTGCGGTTTCTCCATGAACGGGAGCGGAGGCAAACGCGCCTTAGGGGAATAATCTCCCGATGAATTTTTGCATGGAAGTCCCAAATAACACATAGAAGGGATCTGCAAAGTTTCGTAGCGTTTCGACAATTTTGAATTTCCGGCCCGAACGGGCCCCCGTGCGGTTTTTCCGACGGGAGCGGAGGCAAACGCGCCTTAGGGGAATAATCTCCCGATGGATTTTTGCATGCACTTCCCAAATAACACATTGAGAGTGTCCAAGGAGTTTCGTAGCGTTTCGACAAGCCCTCGGTCTACTTTCAATTTCCGACCGGAACGCGTGCGTGTGCGGTTTCTCCATGAACGGGAGCGGAGGCAAACGCGCCTTAGGGGAATAATCTCCCGATGAATTTTTGCATGGAAGTCCCAAATAACACATAGAAGGGATCTGCAAAGTTTCGTAGCGTTTCGACAATTTTGAATTTCCGGCCCGAACGGGCCCCCGTGCGGTTTTTCCGACGGGAGCGGAGGCAAACGCGCCTTAGGGGAATAATCTCCCGATGGATTTTTGCATGCACTTCCCAAATAACACATTGAGAGTGTCCAAGGAGTTTCGTAGCGTTTCGACAAGCCCTCGGTCTACTTTCAATTTCCGACCGGAACGCGTGCGTGTGCGGTTTCTCCATGAACGGGAGCGGAGGCAAACGCGCCTTAGGGGAATAATCTCCCGATGAATTTTTGCATGGAAGTCCCAAATAACACATAGAAGGGATCTGCAAAGTTTCGTAGCGTTTCGACAATTTTGAATTTCCGGCCCGAACGGGCCCCCGTGCGGTTTTTCCGACGGGAGCGGAGGCAAACGCGCCTTAGGGGAATAATCTCCCGATGGATTTTTGCATGCACTTCCCAAATAACACATTGAGAGTGTCCAAGGAGTTTCGTAGCGTTTCGACAAGCCCTCGGTCTACTTTCAATTTCCGACCGGAACGCGTGCGTGTGCGGTTTCTCCATGAACGGGAGCGGAGGCAAACGCGCCTTAGGGGAATAATCTCCCGATGAATTTTTGCATGGAAGTCCCAAATAACACATAGAAGGGATCTGCAAAGTTTCGTAGCGTTTCGACAATTTTGAATTTCCGGCCCGAACGGGCCCCCGTGCGGTTTTTCCGACGGGAGCGGAGGCAAACGCGCCTTAGGGGAATAATCTCCCGATGGATTTTTGCATGCACTTCCCAAATAACACATTGAGAGTGTCCAAGGAGTTTCGTAGCGTTTCGACAAGCCCTCGGTCTACTTTCAATTTCCGACCGGAACGCGTGCGTGTGCGGTTTCTCCATGAACGGGAGCGGAGGCAAACGCGCCTTAGGGGAATAATCTCCCGATGAATTTTTGCATGGAAGTCCCAAATAACACATAGAAGGGATCTGCAAAGTTTCGTAGCGTTTCGACAATTTTGAATTTCCGGCCCGAACGGGCCCCCGTGCGGTTTTTCCGACGGGAGCGGAGGCAAACGCGCCTTAGGGGAATAATCTCCCGATGGATTTTTGCATGCACTTCCCAAATAACACATTGAGAGTGTCCAAGGAGTTTCGTAGCGTTTCGACAAGCCCTCGGTCTACTTTCAATTTCCGACCGGAACGCGTGCGTGTGCGGTTTCTCCATGAACGGGAGCGGAGGCAAACGCGCCTTAGGGGAATAATCTCCCGATGAATTTTTGCATGGAAGTCCCAAATAACACATAGAAGGGATCTGCAAAGTTTCGTAGCGTTTCGACAATTTTGAATTTCCGGCCCGAACGGGCCCCCGTGCGGTTTTTCCGACGGGAGCGGAGGCAAACGCGCCTTAGGGGAATAATCTCCCGATGGATTTTTGCATGCACTTCCCAAATAACACATTGAGAGTGTCCAAGGAGTTTCGTAGCGTTTCGACAAGCCCTCGGTCTACTTTCAATTTCCGACCGGAACGCGTGCGTGTGCGGTTTCTCCATGAACGGGAGCGGAGGCAAACGCGCCTTAGGGGAATAATCTCCCGATGAATTTTTGCATGGAAGTCCCAAATAACACATAGAAGGGATCTGCAAAGTTTCGTAGCGTTTCGACAATTTTGAATTTCCGGCCCGAACGGGCCCCCGTGCGGTTTTTCCGACGGGAGCGGAGGCAAACGCGCCTTAGGGGAATAATCTCCCGATGGATTTTTGCATGCACTTCCCAAATAACACATTGAGAGTGTCCAAGGAGTTTCGTAGCGTTTCGACAAGCCCTCGGTCTACTTTCAATTTCCGACCGGAACGCGTGCGTGTGCGGTTTCTCCATGAACGGGAGCGGAGGCAAACGCGCCTTAGGGGAATAATCTCCCGATGAATTTTTGCATGGAAGTCCCAAATAACACATAGAAGGGATCTGCAAAGTTTCGTAGCGTTTCGACAATTTTGAATTTCCGGCCCGAACGGGCCCCCGTGCGGTTTTTCCGACGGGAGCGGAGGCAAACGCGCCTTAGGGGAATAATCTCCCGATGGATTTTTGCATGCACTTCCCAAATAACACATTGAGAGTGTCCAAGGAGTTTCGTAGCGTTTCGACAAGCCCTCGGTCTACTTTCAATTTCCGACCGGAACGCGTGCGTGTGCGGTTTCTCCATGAACGGGAGCGGAGGCAAACGCGCCTTAGGGGAATAATCTCCCGATGAATTTTTGCATGGAAGTCCCAAATAACACATAGAAGGGATCTGCAAAGTTTCGTAGCGTTTCGACAATTTTGAATTTCCGGCCCGAACGGGCCCCCGTGCGGTTTTTCCGACGGGAGCGGAGGCAAACGCGCCTTAGGGGAATAATCTCCCGATGGATTTTTGCATGCACTTCCCAAATAACACATTGAGAGTGTCCAAGGAGTTTCGTAGCGTTTCGACAAGCCCTCGGTCTACTTTCAATTTCCGACCGGAACGCGTGCGTGTGCGGTTTCTCCATGAACGGGAGCGGAGGCAAACGCGCCTTAGGGGAATAATCTCCCGATGAATTTTTGCATGGAAGTCCCAAATAACACATAGAAGGGATCTGCAAAGTTTCGTAGCGTTTCGACAATTTTGAATTTCCGGCCCGAACGGGCCCCCGTGCGGTTTTTCCGACGGGAGCGGAGGCAAACGCGCCTTAGGGGAATAATCTCCCGATGGATTTTTGCATGCACTTCCCAAATAACACATTGAGAGTGTCCAAGGAGTTTCGTAGCGTTTCGACAAGCCCTCGGTCTACTTTCAATTTCCGACCGGAACGCGTGCGTGTGCGGTTTCTCCATGAACGGGAGCGGAGGCAAACGCGCCTTAGGGGAATAATCTCCCGATGAATTTTTGCATGGAAGTCCCAAATAACACATAGAAGGGATCTGCAAAGTTTCGTAGCGTTTCGACAATTTTGAATTTCCGGCCCGAACGGGCCCCCGTGCGGTTTTTCCGACGGGAGCG
>CATIWC010003334.1:0-52500 GCA_948472305.1 Vicia faba
TATTATTATTATTATTATTATTATTATTATTATTATTATTATTATTATTATTATTATTATTATTATTATTATTATTATTATTATTATTATTATTATTATTATTATTATTATTATTTTTATTATTATTATTATTATTATTATTATTATTATTATTATTATATTATTATTATTATTATTATTATTATTATTATTATTATTATTATTAATTATATTATTATTATTATTA
Organism: Vicia faba; assembly: GCA_948472305.1. Classification (NCBI taxonomy): domain Eukaryota; kingdom Viridiplantae; phylum Streptophyta; class Magnoliopsida; order Fabales; family Fabaceae; genus Vicia; species Vicia faba. The sequence goes on from CATIWC010003334.1 coordinate 227, forward strand.
TTATTATTATTATTATTATTATTATTATTATTATTATTATTATTATTATTATTATATTATTATTATTATTATTATTATTATTATTATTATTATTATTATTATATTATTATTATTATTATTATTATTATTATTATTATTATATTATTATTATTATTATTATTATTATTATTATTATTATTATTATTATTATTATTATTATTATTATTATTATTATTATTATTATTATTATTATTATTATTATTATTATTATTATTATTATTATTATTATTATTATTATTATTATTATTATTATCATTATTATTATTATCATTATTATTATTATTATTATTATTATTATTATCATTATTATTATTATCATTATTATTATTAATATTATTATTATCATTATTATTATTATTATTATTATTATTATTATTATTATCAAAAGGAGAACTTTTAAAGATAGATTCAAAAACAAAACAGCTCAAGCGATAAAAAGTGATCCAGCAAAAACAAATAAAACAAAAGCCAACATGCACTCTATACCTAAGGCATCAAAAGCTTTCTTATGTGTTGCCTAAGTTTAGGATGAGTCCAACATCTATAAAGAATACAATTCACTATGCCATTGCCTATATTACAATTCCTATTTCCTGCATTCACAGTAAAAGATATAATTCCTGAAGTTTCAAGCTTCATATATAGTTTCAGAAAAAGCACACTTTTACAAGTTGGTTTTCCAACCTTTCCTCTTACAATGCTCAAGCATCCAATTAAGTTCATCAACCCAGCCCTTGGGACTATGAACATTCTGTATCAATTGAGAACCTCAATCCAAATATCCCTCATAACGTCACACTCAAAGAAAAGGTGTTGAAGTGACTCAGTTTTCCTGCAAAATGGCACTTCATACTGCTAAGCATGCCAAATCTTGCCAACCTCTCTTTGGTAGGCAGACTGTTGTGACAAGCCCTCCAAATACAATGCACTGTATGAGGTCTAGCATAGTTTACCAATGAACAGATTCCTCCACTCGACCTTTTGATCACTAATGCAGAGCTCCAAGTATATCTCTCTAGCTTTAAACATATTACTATGAATCAAATTCTCCCAGGTCTGAGATTGAGAGATAAGTCCTCTGCACTTCAAAATTGTTCACATGATCCAGGAGCATCTTTGTTTGATATTTACTTCCATTATAGTAGACTCCTTCAAATAGTAGTTGTGTACCCACCTAATCCAGAGTCGGTCTGCCTACCACATAAGTTCCAAAGTAACATGCACATGCTAACCTGATTCCACAACTTGAGATTGATGATATTAAGGCCCCCACGAATTTTAGGTTTACAAACTTTATCCCAGGAAATAGGAGATTTCCTAGAGATAAACTCCTTCCTTGTCCAAAGAAAATTTCTCAAAATAGCATTCACTTTATTTAAAACTAACTTCGAAATGGGCATACACTGCATCCAAAAATTAGTGATAGCAAAAGAACACTTTTAATCAGCTGAGCTCTGCCAGCAAAACTTAACAACTTAGTGCTCCAGTGCTTAACCCTGCTAACAATTTTTTCTACCAAAATCAGACAATGATGGTTGTAAATCTTCTTACTCGTGAGGAATACCCAAATACCTAAACGGCAAGGGGCCTTCAGTAAAAGAAGTGACCTGGAATATGTTCTGTTTAATAGACATCATCCACGTTACCAAAATAGGCAGTGCATTTAGAAGGGTTCACAACAAGACAGTTGAAATAAAGATTTATCAAAGGTTGCTAACATGGTCTTCACAGAATTAACATCACCTCTGGAGAAAGTAAGAGGTCGTTAGCAAAACAGATTTCCACAATACGCAAAGATTTACATCTAGAATGGAACTTAAACTCAGAGTTATTACTTAAACTGGCCATGACCCTATGAAGGTACTCCATGACGATCACAAACAAGAGGAGGGACAAGGGGTCCCTTGTCTCAAGCCACGCTTAGCAACCAACAAATCAGAAATGTTATTGTTCACGTTATACATGTAGGTAACTGAAGAGACAGTCAGCATAATCCAATTAATGAACTTGGAATGGAAGCTCATCTATCTAAGAATATCCTCCAAAGCCCCCAATCAACAGGTCGTAGGCCTTATGCAAATCCATTTGAAGCATACATCTAAGGGTGCCACCTTTAGTGCTGTAACCTTTCAAGAGCTCATGGGCAAGCAGAATGTGATCGTGGATGTGTTGGCCTGGCACAAAAGCAGCTTGGCTTACATTGATGATACTACTGAGCACTTTTCCAATCTGGCAGCTATCACTTTAGAAATAATTTTTGTAGAGGGTAGTGCAGCACGAGATAGGCCTATAATCCTTAACCATAATAGCATAGTTGTTTTTCGGGATAAGAGTAACCATGGTTATTGACATCTTTAAGCATCTCCCCCTTTTCAAAGAACTCCCAAACAACATTCATAATATCTTTCCGGATAATGTGTCAGGCATTCTTGAAAAAATTTTAACCAAATTTGTCTATGCCCGAAGCTGTAATGTCATGGATACCTTTAAGAGCCTCTAAACCTCATTTTTTGTAACAGTGGCAGTAAGCTGACCACAATGATTAGGTACAGTTGAGGTCCTTTTCGCATAACCTTAATGTCAATTTTTTTTATTATATTCGCAGTTGTTCCAACAAGATTCCCATAAAAACTCAAGGATTTCCTTCTCAATATCATTTTGCTCACTAAGAATGACATCATCTGACTGGTTGGCGTATGCATAAGCTTCTCAATATTATTATTATTATTATTATTATTATTATTATTATTATTATTATTATTATTATTATTATTATTATTATTATTTGCATTATTATTATTATTATTTGCATTATTATTATTATTATTATTATTATTATTAATATTATTATTATTATTATTATTATTATTATTATTATTGTTATTATTATTATTATTATTATTATTATTTGCATTACTAATTTTATTATTATTATTATTATTATTTGCATTATTATTATTATTATTATTATTATTATTATTATTATTATTATTATTATTATTATTATTATTATTATTGTTTGCATTATTATTATTTGCATATTATTAATATTTTGCATATTTCTTGCACAAAATTAATACAAATCATGCACAAAATCAAATTCCTTCGTTACATTTATATCAACACCAAAACATTCTCAAAATAAATAAATCAAGGTTAATAATATGTAACAAGTATAACAATTCTTCTCTTTTCATAATATGTAAAAGTATAACAATTCAAAATTCTTTTACATAACATAATAAAACAAATAATTATATGAAATTTAACACTCCAGTATTGATCAAAACTAGAAAGGAATGCATCTTTATTTGTCTTTGATGTGTGCCATAGGTGATTTGCATCCATGGTGTAGACGGTTAACCTCAGTTTGAAATCTCGTCGGGCCTGAGTTGAAGATGCATAAAGCATCTGAACTGCAACTTTATTGCCTTCTTTTATCTCACCACTATAAACATTTCCAAATCCTATTACATATCTCATATTTCCAACCCATGCTCTAATATTCAAAAATGTCCAAACCTTGTTCATAGTTTCTTCCAAACTGCGAGTGTCCTCACTCCTTGCTATATTCTTCACCATAATCAACTTGTCCTCCTTTTAAATAATAGAACAATTCTCATGTCCTGAGAAAACAAAAAAAATTACATAATCGTCACTTATCATAAATACTTGTTAAAGACCCTAAATCAAGAACAAGAATCCTCTCATCTTTCTTCTCTATTCTAGTAAAGTATCACAAATCACCCAAATCAAGAATCCTAAATCAAGAACAAGAACCCCCTCACCTTTTGTCTTGAAGAATCTTCTTTATCTCCATCAGATCTGAAAGATCAACAGAAAATTAGCAAAACTGAATTATTTTTTTGGATCCAGATCTACAAATCTACATATCTACTAAGCTTGATAAGAAAATCGCTTGATAAAAAAAAAAAAAAAGAGAAAGAAAGAAATCTGAAAATACTTATTGTAGTACATTCACAATTTGCAAGAGAAAGATGAAGAAAGAGAGAAAGATGAAGAACAAGAGAAAAAGAAAGTAATTACAGCTAGCATTTTGTTAAATAGATTCAAACTAAAAATAATTTAAATAATAAAATTAAAAATAAATTAAATTATAAATCTAAAAAATTTATGTCACATTTCAACAAAATTTCATTTTTTTTATTTTTAATATTTAAATTAATATAAAAATAAAAATAAATTCAACTCAACCATAAAAAATCCAACAAAATAAATTTTAACTTTTTAAATAAAATTAACGAGGAGACTTGTTCTGGACTGGGCCCGACATGCCCAAAAGCATTACTAAGGCCCAGTCCAAAGGGACTCACTAAGGACCACACTGGGCAAAGGGGATCGCGTCCATGCCCGACACCCTAATGTCCACCTCGACATCTCGATGTCCAGCCCCACGCGGTGAAGTCATGCTCGACACCCCTGCCGTCCGGCTCTATGTCCTGACGTCCAGCTCGACACTCGCTGTTCAGCTCGAGGTCTTGGCGTCGAGCTCGGCACCGTGCTGCGCAGCTCGACATGGTCTCGAGCTACCTGGCTAGGGCAGACTCAGTCCACCGTTGCCCCAACGATACTCCGGAAAGACCGCGTCTCCGTCCGCCCGCACTTCACGCAGCACATTCAGGAAGGGGACCACGTGCTGGTCCCCACTACCCACGTAGAACCTGGCAGTTCCTCCATTGGGCCAAATCCGCCCGGCCCAATGAAGGAACCTTGACCCAGCGCTGGGGGCTATAAATACCCTCTGTTTCCAGAGGGTCAGGTATTGATCATTCTAACCTCAACTCTATTATCTGCTCGTACTCCCACTGACTTTAGCATCGGAGTGCCTTGCAGGTACCCCCCCCCCCTCCTCGTTCAAAAAGCCTTCAGCTCGGAGCAAGCCGTGACGGTCCAAACCTTCTGATCAGGTCAGATCAGTGGCGCCGTCTGTGGGAAACAGCTTCCCCGTCTAACGAACAATTTCAAAGACCAAAGCTCAATCCAATTACCTGTCATGGCTGATCCAGCTCGTGAAGAACAGCACACCCGCGTCACCGACACCAACAACGGTCCCGCGGACAAGAATGGACACCTGGACAATCCCAGTGATGCCGGCCACAATGCCATCCCTGTGACAACCGCCCCTGGACCTTCCACCCGCAGGGACGGGAACACTGCGTCTTCCTCGACAACTCCTCCAAGACTCGAAGACGACCCGGAAGCCCTCGCCTACCGCAGAGCTGCCCGGTTCCATGAAGTCCCAGTTCCTGCCGGGGCAGATGCCACGACTCAGGCACTGTTCGCGGCCATCAACCAGACAAACTACCTCCTATTCGCCCAAGGAGAAAGACTTAGGGCACTTGAAAATGACCGACGACCCCCGAGGAGGCATCAGAGGCCACCATCTCCACCTCCTCGGGTCGAAGAAGTTCGACACCCTACTCCCCCGCGGAGACATAACAGGGAGAACTCTAGGAGCCCCTCTCCCCCACCAAGGCAGAGGCGGCCCCAGTATGAAAGACAGCCCGTCATCCCTGCCGAAGAGCCCAGTCGCGACCCATCGAGGCACGACAGGAGACACAACAGAGACGGGCGTGTGACCTTCAACCACCGAGCATCACGCTCGAGGGAATCTCAGCACGACCATCGTGCCCGGCATAACTACAGGACCCCTTCTCTTTCTCCAGAAAGGAGCGACGAGGACGACCCCCGCGGTCCCCTGTCGCAGGCCATCATGGACGCACCTATTCCCCCGGGCATGGAGAAGCCCCCACACCTAAAGGAGTATGATGGAGTGGCAGACCCAGTCGACCACATTGACGGGTTCGAAGCCATGCTCCACTATCACAATGTCGGGGGGCCCATCAAGTGCCGTCTCTTCCCAACAACTCTCAGGAAGGCGGCCATGGACTGGTACAAAGGACTCGCCCCGGGCTCCATAACCTCGTGGCGGAACCTGAAGAACCAATTCATCAGTTCCTTCACAGCTTCCCGTCGCCACCCGAAGACTGAGGCAGCCCTCGAGGCCATCATCCAAAGACATGATGAGACCTTGAGGGAATTCATCAACCGCTTCAACCGGGAAGCAATACAGGTCCCCTGCGCGGACCATATGAAAAGGTACTTGCTGGAGAGGGGCCTCCTCCCCGGCACAGAATTCAGAAAAGCTGTGGGTATTGAGCCACCTGCAACTTTTGATGCTCTCCTCGACAAAGCCCGAGCATACATGGACTACGAGGAGAGAGAAGCTGCCAACAGGGCACGAGACTCCAGGGCTCGCAATCATGGCAGCAGCTCGAGACAAGACCCTCCTCCCCGACGGACCGGAGAAAAGAGGAAGGAAGACAGACCCCGGGAGGTCCGGGAACAAAGGGGCCCCTCGGGCCGGTTTACTGAGTACACTCCGCTCACGGCTTCCCGCGAGCGTATTCTGGCGGAGTGTGCAAGCACAGATTTTAAAGACGGTGGCGTCAAGCGTCCCCGACCAGCTCCTGCCAAGCCAGGAGTAGACAAAAACAAATACTGTCAGTACCATAGGAGTCATGGTCACTTGACAGAGGACTGCATCCACCTGAAGGACGCCATTGAAACCCTCATCAAAGGAGGGAGGCTGGCACAGTACAGGCGAAACGACGCTCCCCGCCGTGACGCCCGCGAGGCAAAGGAGCCCGAAGAAGATGCCCGACCATCTGACGAGTCGGTGCCAATCCAGACCGCCTTCTCGGTAACCAGGCCCGAGGATTTCGAACTTCCCGAGCTCCTGCAGGAGCCCCTGACGACACACAGCAGGTGGGAATACTTCCCCTCCGCCATGGTCATCAACGGGGGCGGGTTCAACGACCTCACCATCAACTCGGCCAAGAGGAAGTTGGACGAACTGGTCGACAAAGCTCCTCCACAAACTGTGACTTTCGAAATGGTGAGGGGCAGATCAGAGCCTATCACCTTCTACTTGGAAGAGCTCCCCGGCGGAGCACCGAACGCAGTCATCCCCTTGCTGATAAGGGCAAAGATGGCCAATTTTGACGTGCATCGCATCCTGGTCGACGAAGGGAGTTCCGTCGACGTGATGTACACCCAGCTGTTCCGGACCTTACAACTGGACGACTCACATCTGTCTCCGTATATAGGTTCGGACCTTCAAGGCTTCAACGGCTCGACTTCCAAACCTTGGGGATATGTCGAGCTCCTCGTGACGTTCGGGGAAGGAACTGCTACAAGACAGGTGAAGGTCCGCTTCCTCGTCATTGACTGCCCTTCCCTATACAATTGCATCTTGGGGAGGCCGACATTGGCGGAGCTAACAGCGGTTCCCTCAACTGTCCATCTAAAAATGAAGTTCTATACCAAAAGGGCAAGGGTAGCCACCATCCAGGGCGACCTCGTTGCTGCCCACAGGTGCTTCAACGCCGCTTCAAGGGGCCGGGATACTGTCGACGTGGGTACCAGCACAAGGCCCATCAAGAAGACAAAGCAGGAGCCCGACAGAGCATCTCCCGAGGTAGAAGTTCAGAAGGCTCCACCAAAGGTCGACTCCATAGCCCTCGACGCCCGCTTCGACCAAGACGAGCCGGCCAGCAGCAAGCAAATCCCCCTCCGACCTATTCCGGACGGCGATTTCGAACTCGTTCCCCTCGGAGCAGACCCGACCAAGGGAGTGAAGATTGGCAAGGACCTCCCCGACTTGGCCAGGAAGCAAATCAAGGCCTGTCTGCGCGAGAATGCTGATCTCTTCGCCTGGAGCGCTGCAGAGATGCCCGGACTCGACCCTGAGGTCGCCTGTCATCACCTCGCCATTGATCCAGCCGCCAAGGCTGTAGTACAACGTAGGCGTAGGCAGTCTCCAGAAAAAACGGAGGCTGCTGAAAAAGCTGTAAAAGACCTCCTAGAGGCGAATTTTATTTCTGAAGCCCGGTACTCCACCTGGCTGTCAAATGTTGTACTTGTTAAAAAGAATAATGGAAAATGGAGAATGTGTGTTGATTATACCGACCTCAATCGGGCTTGCCCGAAGGATGCTTTTCCTCTACCAAACATTGATATGCTGGTCGACAACTCGGCCAGCTACAAGACTTTGTCGTTCATGGACGCCTACTCGGGATACAATCAAATCCCAATGGCTCCGGGCGACAAACGCTGCACGGCGTTCATGACCAGCTCGGGCAACTATTACTACAACGTAATGCCCTTCGGACTGAAGAACGCCGGTGCGACTTACCAACGCATGATGAACAAAGTGTTCAACAAACAAATTGGCGACATGCTCGAGGTATATATGGACGACATGATCGTCAAATCTCGAGCGGATACCGACCATGCAACTCATCTCAAAACAGTCTTCGCCCAAGCAAGACAGTGCAAAATGAGGTTCAACCCCGAGAAGTGCACGTTTGGGGTCAAGGCAGGAAAATTCCTCGGATTCTATCTAACAGAACGAGGGATTGAAGCCAACCCCGACAAGTGTCGAGCATTCGACGACCTCCCGACTCCAACGTCGAAGAAGTCGATCCAGATCATGAACGGCATGCTGACGTCACTATCACGCTTCGTCGCGAAGTCCGCTCAGCACGCCCTTCCCTTTTTCAAACTCCTTCGAAAGGAAGCAGCCTTCGAATGGACCGAGGAATGCGAACACGCACTTCGCCATCTGAAGCAGAGCCTGTCTCAACCGCCCGTGTTGTCTCGACCAGACGACAACGAGCCACTATACCTATACTTGGCAGTATCAAACGAAGCCATCAGTGCAGCTCTTGTCCGCGAAACTCCTGACGGGCAGAAACCTGTCTACTTCACGAGCAAAGCCTTACAAGGCCCCGAGAGCAGGTATCAACAGATAGAAAAGGTTGCTCTGGCCCTCGTCAACGCTGCGAGGAGGCTCAGACACTACTTTCTAGCACACACCATCATCGTGCGAACCGATCAACCGGTTAGGCAACTCCTGGGTCGGCCAGATATGGCGGGCAGAATGCTGAAGTGGTCCCTGGAACTCTCTGAATTCGACATTCAATACGAGAGCAGGAAATCCTGAAAGCGCAAGCCTTAGCCGACTTCGTCGCCGAGATGACCACTAACGACATTCCCCCGGGAAAGGAACACAAATGGATCATCTTCGTCGACGGAGCATCCAGCTCGTCCGGAAGCGGCGCAGGGATCCTCCTGGAAAATGACGAAGGGGTGGTAATCGAGCACTCCTTGGTTCTCTCCTTCCCGACATCAAATAACCAGGCAGAATACGAAGCCCTGCTCGCAGGACTGAGATTAGCCGAGGACCTAGGAGCCCGCGAAGTTCAAATTTACACCGACTCCCAGCTCGTCGCCTCCCAAGTACAAGGTAGCTACCAGGCCAAGAATGACAACCTCGTTGAGTACTTGAACTTAGTCAAAAAACACATGGCAAAGTTCGTACGAGCAGAAATCTCTCACATTCCCCGCGAGCGAAACACGAGGGCGGACATACTGTCCAAACTCGCGAGCACACGAAAGAAAGGCGGGAATAAATCCGTCATCCAGGAATCTCTGGCACGTCCGAGTATCGAACCACCCTCGACTACGGTCGAGGTCCACGCCATCGGGGACGCCACGTCTTGGATGACCCCGGTCTACAATTTCCTAACGAAGGGAGAACTTCCGACGAACCAGGCCGACGCTACCATAATAAAGCGGCGAGCATGTTCCTACGTTGTTCTCGAGCAGAAACTGTACCGAAGGGGATTCTCCATTCCCCTCCTGAAATGCATTGACGAGTCCTCCATCCCCGACGTGCTGCGGGAGATTCACGAAGGCATCAACGCCCAGCACATGGGCGGTAAATCCTTAGCAAGGAAAGCCCTTCGAGCAGGGTACTACTGGCCGACGATGCAACAGGACGCCAAGGAACACGTGAAAAAATGTGACAAGTGCCAGAAGCACGGAGATATGCACCTCGCCCCACCACACGAGCTGAACACATTGTCGTCCCCATGGCCGTTCGCCTGGTGGGGCATGGACATCCTCGGGCCCTTCGTGCAAGGGACCTATCAGAACAAGTTTCTAATCGTCGTCGTGGATTACTTCACGAAATGGATCGAGGCCGAGGCACTCGCAAAAATCACCTCACACAACATCCTCCGTTTCTACAAAAGAAACGTGCTCGCCAGGTTTGGAATTCCGCAGGCACTAGTGACCGACAACGGTACCCAGTTCACCGACCACGGATTCCGAGACTTCGTCACCAAACTGGGGACCAAACAACACTTCACGTCGGTCGAGCATCCTCAGACCAACGGGCAAGCCGAAGCCGCGAACAGAGTCATCCTCCGAGGGCTCAAACGTCGACTCGGCGAAGCCAAAAGAGGATGGGTCGAGGAGCTCCACAGCGTCCTGTGGGCATACCGCACCACACCCCACTCAACGACGGGGGAAAACCGTTCCGACTGGCCTACGGTACCGAAGCCGTCATCCCGGTCGAAATCATGGAACCATCCCGTCGAACGGAGGAGCCCCTCGACGAAGAGATGAATGACGAAGCACTAAGGGATGAACTCGACCTAGTCGAGGAAATCCGAGCGGGGGCTGCCCTGCGCGAAGCCACCCTAAAACAACGAGTGGCTCTACGCCACAACGACAAGGTCATCAAGCGCGAGTTCGAAATAGGCAGCCTGGTACTACGCAGAAACCAGAAAGACTCCCGCGAAGGGAAGTTGGCCGCGAACTGGGAAGGACCTTACCGCGTCCACGGCACCACGGGTACCGGGGCGTACTACCTCGAGCAGTTAGACGGAGAGCCATTACCAAGACCCTGGAATGCTGCTAAGTTGAAGCAGTACTACAGTTAGAAACTGTCAACACCTAGGACCCTCGACCAAAAGCAACCACGCTCGGGCAACGAGGAAAAACGTCCAATTTCGTTTAAGGCTAAGGTACAGGCCCGACACACGACCAAAATGGCACGGCATCGCGCGGTAGACGTTGACGATCGATAGTGCCCGACGTGGACAGCTGTACCAAGCCCCACCGTCGTCGTACCCATAAGGCAGAACACCCAGCTCGCGATGGGCAGTTCACGCCAAGGGCGAATCGTCCCTACGGGCTCCACGCCCGACTGAGCAACCTCGCTCCGAAATGCCCGACATTCCATCAAGAATAACGGGACATCTACAAGGGTCAAAAGAAAATCTCTCCCCTCGAGCGAAACACTTAAGCAACCCCGGCCAACCAAAATAGGGCCGAGATTGCACACAAATGGAGACGAGCATATTCGCTCGCCAAATCAAAGCCACCTATGGGCACTCCTCGGGCCCGGGACTTGAGCTAAATTCATACAAGCATGTGAGTTCATACAAGGGCAGAAAATCCAAAATAAATAACAAGGTATAAACGCCCGAAGGCAACAAAGCAATATTAAACCGACCAAGAAGGCCGGCGGTGTTCAAAACATGCAATAAACGGGCACGCAGGCCCAAAGAATACGAATACAAATAGCAAGGGCACGCAGGCCCGCTATCCAAAGAATACAAATATCAAACTTCCACATTATCATCATTGTCGACGCTGGGAGAGTCGGGCGGAGGAATGATCGCGCCACCTACAACCCGGTGTGTATGACCGATACCCTCGGTGACCAGGCCAGGGTTTAGCAATGAGAGTTGGTCGACTGCAGAATTGAACCCGTCTTCCAGAGCACCGACGCAGTCCGCCTCGAGGAGCCGGATATGGGCGATAAGCTCAGCCCGACTCTTCAAAATCACTAGGTCCTCGGGCTCATCTTCGGCAGGTTGCTGGACAGCATTCAGTTCCTCAACCTGTTTACCCAGGCGTTCGACTTCAGCAGCCAAGCGATCCCTGTCGATCCGGAGCAACTCCCCTTCCTCAGTCAACCTCCCCGACTTCTCCTTTTCCAAGGTCAGCATCTCCCTCTCGGCATCAAGTATCGCGGTCTGCTCTCGGAACATCCCCTCGGAGCGTTCCAGAGCGACCTTCAACTTCCGCGAGCTCGCAGTCAAGGCCGCCTTCTCCTGCTCGAGCTCTTCAACGCGAGCAGCATCCCCTGCATCCTCAGATAACACCAGAGCCATTTCGGCCATTTTAACCAGCCCGTCCACGCTGGCGGCCAGATAGGCCTTCCTTTCCTCCTTACTCATCTTCTTTATGGCCTCAGCTTCATGAGCGACCACTGTCGGAGGGAACCGCTCGAAAAAGCCCGCCTCTTCGAAGCAAGGGGGGAAGGCAAAAGATTGAACAGCTCCGGAATCCTCCCCGACAGTCGAACCGCCTTCCACGCGGGTCCTCTTCCTCTGCGTCAAAACGGCGCTGGGGTCAATCTCCTCGACCTCTGGATCTGACGCTGCTCCCGAGCTCGACGTCGAATCCACCCTCACCGACTGAGGAGCGTTCAGACTTGGTGGTGGTCCCATTCTCGTCGTCTGCGGGGCCTGCACGACCCTCTTGCCTCGCCTCTGGCCGGTTGATAATTTCAGGAGCCTTTCATGACGGCTGGCCATCGTACCTGCACGAAGTAAAGGAAAAGTCAGTATCGAGCAAACCGCGTAAATAAATGACGAATAAAGAATTTCAAACAAACAACCTAACAGGCGGGCTGCCTGCCTATATGTCGAACATTCCACCAGCGCCTTGGTGTCGATCGGGCGAGACTCGAATGTCGGGTAACCGTCTTTGTCGAGGATATCATCCCCTTCCCGCGTAACCCATTGGGCGGGATGAAAACTGTCGACAAACCGGCAAAGAGCCTCGTACGACCGCTGATCTTCCGGGCACATGTCCCTGACAGCGGTATGGAAATAACCTGTTCCATGCTCGTAGTGTCGGGACATCCAGTACACCGGGAACTTAGCCCTACGACCTAACACGGGGCTCCCGTCGTCGGCCACCATCGCTTCCCCGTCATCATCGCTGACCGGCCCTTCCTCCTCGAAAACGGAATCCACAGCAGAGTCGGTAATGGGGCGTACCACATACCACTTGTCCTTGAACCCCCTCACGGAGTCCATATACATCTTAAACAGTCTCCTCGACTGCTTCAGGGACACCCAGCTGTGCTTCCCTCCTCGGGACTGACGCTGCAGGTGAAATACCCGAAAGAAAAGAGGGATGGTCGCCCCTATCCTTAAGTAGCGACACGTCAGCTCAAACGCCCGGATGAAGGCGAGAGAGTTTGGGTGTAGCTGAGACGGGGCCAGCTCCAAATGCGTAAAGACCCCGGTCTGAAAATCTGTGAACGGCAGCCGCAGCCCCAAGTCTTTAAACGCGATCTCATACATCGCAAAGCTGTAGTCCGGGTACATTGAACAAATTCTTGCATTGGTCGACGGAAGCATGACCACGAAATTCTGCTGGAAGTCGGGCTGGTCCTGACCCTCTTCAATAGCGGTGAATGGATGTCGGTCATCCCGACTGTATATCGACGCTGTCCCCCGAGGCTCGACACCCACCCATTCCAGCAATGGGTCGGTCACGGTATCTATTAAGGTGGTCGACTCGTCGGCACTCTGTTCTTCGCGATCACGACGTCTGGAGGAGCTCGGCTCGTCCGCCATGGTTACCTGCAGAGCACGGAAAACCAATCAGTTGAGCACGAAGTCCTATGCTCGACATAATCATGTCGTCCATACACGACTACACAAGTCCGTTTTTACAAGTGGATGACTCCCCGACTTTCCTGAACCCAGTGTTCTTCCTCAAACCAACCGCGCGGCCACTCTCCAAGCATGTCGACCCGAGGTATGAACGTGGCGAGCCGCACTATGAAGCCCACGGCCACGACCATGAACATACCGGGCACGGTCATGAATTAGGCGCCCGGATCATGAAGACCCCGGGCAGCTCGGAAGTTTTTCACCTAAAACTATGAATGTGTCGGCCACAAGTATGCGTTTGCCGGTCCTAGACATGAATATGTCGGGCAAAACACGAATCTACCGGGCTAATCCCACGCGCACGATCCTAAAACATCTACAAATTCCAGGAATCATGCATTCTAAAACGGAAAAATGAGGAAAGTAGATCACTTACTTGGATCAAAGTTGGGATTTGGCTAAGAGATGAAGAATCTGAGACGGGAAGTCACAACTGGGGAAAGTGTTGAGAGCGGCAACGGAGAGAGCACGGAGAACGGAAAACGTATTATGGGGCCCAAGGACCCTATTTATAGTGATGACGTGGAATACCAAACGTCACCTCGTTCAACCACGGACTCCATCTCCTCGACGCACTGCTCCCAACGCAATGATGGCCCTACCCCCCTAGGGTGGCGGCACAACTCCCGAAAGATGCCTCGTGTGCTCGACCGGCACGCCCGGTACGGGTCCTCCTCGCATCCACCGCCGAGGACGTCTCCGAGCACGACACGAGGAGACCCCTCGAGGGTCCACACCTCCATCCCGGGCACGAGACAGCGACAGAACAACTTGGTTTCAAGTCATGGCTCCTCGCGAAGGAACCACGACTTGGGGGGCTCCTGTTCTGGACTGGGCCCGACAGGCCCAAAAGCATTACTAAGGCCCAGTCCAAAGGGACTCACTAAGGACCACACTGGGCAAAGGGGATCGCGTCCATGCCCGACACCCTAATGTCCACCTCGACATCTCGATGTCCAGCCCCACGCGGTGAAGTCATGCTCGACACCCTGCCGTCCGGCTCTATGTCCTGACGTCCAGCTCGACACTCGCTGTTCAGCTCGAGGTCTTGGCGTCGAGCTCGGCACCGTGCTGCGCAGCTCGACATGGTCTCGAGCTACCTGGCTAGGGCAGACTCAGTCCACCGTTGCCCCAACGATACTCCGGAAAGACCGCGTCTCCGTCCGCCCGCACTTCACGCAGCACATCCAGGAAGGGGACCACGTGCTGGTCCCCACTACCCACGTAGAACCTGGCAGTTCCTCCATTGGGCCAAATCCGCCCGGCCCAATGAAGGAACCTTGGCCCAGCGCTGAGGGCTATAAATACCCTCTGTTTCCAGAGGGTCAGGTATTGATCATTCTAACCTCAACTCTATTATCTGCTCGTACTCCCACTGACTTTAGCATCGGAGTGCCTTGCAGGTACCCCCCCTCCTCGTTCAAAAAGCCTTCAGCTCGGAGCAAGCCGTGACGGTCCAAACCTTCTGATCAGGTCAGATCAAGACTGAAATATATAACTGAATATAAATTAATACACTATATATAACATTTTTTATTTAAAAGACTAAATCGAAATATTAATTAAAATTAAGAGACAAAAAAAATATTAAACTAAATTTAATCCAAAACAAAATTGACAAGCCACGCGTTTTTGTACATGGTCTTGTTGCAGCACGTGGAAAAGAAGATTCAAAATATCACAATATATTTTTTTTGACAGATATAACTTATTGTATAACCAATAAGAAGAAAACACGTAGACAGTTACCCGGCGTGCACCGTTGGATCTGGTAGTTGCTTTTTTTAATTGCTTTTTCGCTGAATAATCTGAAATTTTCGACGCTTTTTCAAAGAATTGGGGCCACAACTCGGTCTCTCCTCCATTCAAATATCTAGTTAGACGATTTTACCCTCAGCTCTTCTAGCGTGCCTATCCATAACATGTCAGCATTTCATGTGTCTTACCCAATTTACCCTTATTCTAGGTTTCTGATAATCTGGATAGAATCCAAATTGAAAAAGCGTGTGTCCAAAGTTGCGGAAGATAGACGCGACGCAACGCAACGCAAACGTGATTATTTGAATTACACATAACCTCCTATGACTTGATTCAGCGAATCTGATACGTGAATCAACAAACCTATCAAGGCTATAGTTGTAAAATCAACTAAACCCAAAAACAAAACGTGCACACATAACAGGGACAATCAAGTAATTACACCTTTTTCCTCAACGTCGAACTTTCCCTTTTCATCTCATTTGATAGCTTATAAAATCGCGTTTTCATCTTCACTGTTCATTTCCCCATAAATCTCAAATTCAACTTATTTCATTCTCTTAATCATCATCTCTTCAATCTGTAAGTATATTATCAAAATTTTCCATTCCAATTATCTTCAGCTACCAAATTATAACTTAGAATAATCACTTTTTCAAGATCCATTATTACTACTTACCAACTTAGTACTTAGAATAATCACTTTTCAAGATCAATTAATAGCATTCCCAGATTGCTTCATTTTCTGAACTATTGTTATTTGATCATATAAATATTCACATGACTTCTGGTAGCTGTATTGGAATTTCTACCATGAAGCCTTGTTGTAGAATCCTAACTAAATTGTCCCGATCAACCTATTCCAGTTCAATCCATAGTCATAGATACTATAGATGTAAGAATAATACTAAGATTGTAGGTTATATACATGTGACGGATTTGAATCGGAGAGATTTTAGTATTTCCGATTCGAATTGGGGTCACTCGAGGGATTTTAGCACAAGTTTTTTTGTTAAAATTGGTAGTGTTAGACCTAGGGTTGTATCGTTGATACCGAATGTAGCTTCGAATTTTAGAAACGAGTCTACATCGGTTGATTCGAATGTTAATGACAAAAGCTTTGAGAATATTTTCATTCAAACTAGTTTGAATGCAAAGCCGTTGTTGTGTGAAGAAATTGAGACGGATGATCGAAGGAAATTGGAAAAAGAGGATGGGTTAAATGTAAATTTAGATAATAATTTGAATGATTTGAGTGAGGATAAAGTTGAGAGGGAGCTTTCTGAGATTGAAAAGGAAGCTTGGGAGTTGCTTCGGAGTTCTGTTGTTACGTACTGTGGGAATCCAGTTGGGACTGTTGCAGCTAATGATTCGGCTGATAATCAGCCTCTGAATTATGATCAAGTTTTTATTCGTGATTTTGTTCCATCTGCACTTGCGTTTCTGCTTAATGGCGAAGGGGAAATTGTCAAGAATTTTCTACTTCACACATTGCAATTGCAGGTATGTTATGGCTTCAACTACTCATTTAGTTTGTTATTACTTGTTGTTCTTCTGCAATATAGTTTCGGTTGAAGTATTTGTAAATCGGGAATTGTTGGCTAAGCCATTATGCAACTTAATTCACACTTGTTCCTCATTTAATATTTGCCAGAGTTGGGAGAAGACTGTTGACTGCTACAGCCCAGGGCAAGGATTGATGCCAGCAAGCTTCAAAGTTAGAACTGTTGCTCTTGATGGAAGTAATGAAGCATTTGAGGAAGTTTCAGATCCTGATTTCGGTGAATCGGCAATAGGCCGTGTTGCCCCTGTTGATTCGGGTAACTGTTTTTATTGTCGAAACTAAGACATGTACTATCACATGAAAAGCTATTGCACTGTCATTATTTGTTAATATATCATCTTCTTTTCCTCGGAGTCTTATTATCATTTTGTTTTTCAAAATTTTCTTTCACGTTACTTTTAAATCTTACGTGGAAAACTGTTGTTATCAGGATTGTGGTGGATTATATTGTTGAGAGCATATGGGAAATTAACGGGCGACTATTCATTGCAAGATAGAGTGGATGTTCAGACAGGCATAAGACTGATCCTTAAGTTGTGTCTAACTGATGGATTTGACATGTTTCCTTCTCTACTAGTCACCGATGGTTCTTGCATGATTGATAGAAGGATGGGAATTCACGGTCACCCTCTTGAGATACAAGTAAGCTGATTTCTCATTAACAATATTTATAATTCGATTCATGAGTCTACTCATGTGAGTAGATTAAAAAAACACTTTGAATCGGATCACATATCGCGCATTGAGACAGGCATGCAATTTTCAGTCATGATTTGATTCATGACCACACATCCCGTGACCAAATGAAAATTTGCAAAAACACATTTGAGTCAATTCATATGCAGTCTTGAATCGAATCATGAGTTCAAAATCAGTTGATTTGATTCACCAACATTCTTGAGTAGATTCATTTAAGGTTGACTTTAGTGAAACCTACATTTTATGCACGAAAATGGCATTTTGACCTAGTATGAGTGTGGGGTTTCATGAGGAACTAATTATATGATAAATTTAACTAAGACAGGACATCAAAATAGAAATTAACCGATTGTACGCTAATGCAATTTCAACTCTCAATGTTAGGGCTCTTGATCACGTTAAAGTGTTGCAGAGACGCTAGAAATAGTTCAAAAGGGCCTAGAAGTTGGTTGAATACTTTAAGCAGCTATGTACTTTGGCCGCTACCCCTTTCCTTTACAAGCTTTTTTATTAGTCAGTGTGATTACTTAAAACTTGTTCCTTTCTAATTTTTAGTTATAGTTCTGTTTCACTTGCATTATATTGTACAACCCAAGCTAGAAATGATTTTTAACACCTTCCAGAATGCAGGGTTTCGATTATAAATATAGTTTGTTGAAGATTATCAGATCAGTAGTTAGTTAATATTTTGTTAGTGCCTATGAATAGGTTTGATATAATCACTTGTAGAAGACCTTTTTACTCATTTTAATCAAATACCAAATACAATTTTCTCATTATTATCTTTTGCTTATGAACCATGTTTTTTAACTTTAATTACATGCATTGTTATGCTCTTCCATTGTTGGTACTAAAAGGAAAACTCGTGTGCTTTATAACATGATCTCCTGCTCAGTATTTGGAGCAACATCTCCTTTTAGTTAGATAGATTCATTGAGTTATTGAGTAGGCACAAGTGATGTCACGGGTTTCCTGAAAGCTTTTAGTCAAGGTTGCAAAACGAAAGACAACATTTTTCATATTAAAATTTATGAAAGATCACCATTTTAGAGTTTTCACAAAAATGTGCTTTACTGGATGTTGCAACTAATTGCATCCTCTTTATACAATTACTTTCAATTGGAGGTTGTTTTGACATGGTTGATTGTCTGCCAAAGCTTGCACACCCTGTGTCTAATAGGTTAAGTTTTGTCCATGCATTCGGTCATTCTTTCTTGTGTTATGATGGTTCATAAGTCAAAGAGTGATTCATAAATTTTTAGTTTTGTCATCTTATTTGAGTATTTAGATCATGAGTCTCAGAATTGAACTTTGGTTGTCTTCCATCTGTCAATTATGAAGCACGGACACTGGAAACACGACACTGACACCAACACGTCGACGCCGATAATAATTTGAAAAAAATGAATGAATTAAATATAATCACAAGCTTTGGTGTCAATTTCGGACACTGACACGGAATGTTTTTTTTTAGAGGTGTCGGTGCTACGGCGCCTGCAACTGAATGAAGCAATACTAATATTAAATGTAATACGCACTTGGGTCTTGGAGAGACTTAGAATGACTGCTAAAGCTAAATGTATCCTAAAACAAGTTAACATTTTTCATCATTGATTGGATTACCTGTCTGAATGAACATATGCTTCTTTGCTTATAATTTTGTGTTTGAATATGCAGGCATTATTTTACTCTGCTTTACGCTGTTCCCGTGAGATGCTGATAGTGAATGATACAACAAGTAATCTCGTGGCTGCCGTTAGTAATCGCCTTAGTGCTCTCTCGTTTCACATGAGAGAATATTATTGGGTTAACATGAAGAAGATTAATGAAATTTATCGGTACAAGACAGAAGAATATTCTACTGATGCTGTCAACAAGTTTAACATCTATCCAGAGCAAATTCCTTCATGGCTTGTGGACTGGATATCCGAGGAGGGTGGATACTTCATCGGCAATCTACAACCTGCTCACATGGACTTTAGATTTTTCACGCTTGGGAACCTTTGGGCCATTGTCTCTTCTTTAGGTACAACAAGACAGAACGAGGGCATTTTGAACTTAATTGAGGCCAAATGGGATGATATCATTGGTCAAATGCCTCTCAAGATATGTTATCCCGCGTTGGAGGGTGAAGATTGGCGTATAATTACTGGCTGTGACCCCAAGAACACGTAGGGCTCTTTAAATCTCTTGTTATTTTTACGTTTTATTTCCAAAAGAGTAATGCTACAGCCACAATCCTATTGATGCTAACATTCACTAACTTTTCATGTATGTGTACAATTGAAATAAACAGGCATGCAGTCAATGACCCAATAACCCACCATGCATTTTTTTTTTCCATCAAAATGGTTTTGGCTGTTGCATTATTCTTGCTCAATATATTCATATGTTATATGCTTGCGTTCCTTCCATTGGAAGCTACAATAATAACTTTTTTTTCGTGCAACTCCTTGCAGCCCTTGGTCATATCACAATGGTGGATCTTGGCCAACACTTCTATGGCAGGTGAGTTTGATATTTGCTTGGATAATATCATTCTTAAGATGATGATGATTAATATTTTTTTAGTATTTTAGCATATCTCAGAGAAGTTGATCAAATATCTCTTTTAATTGCTGTTATTAATATGAAACACGGACACCGGAAATACAACACCGATACTGACACGTCCGTAATTACAGATGTTGGTGTTGATTTCGGACACGAACACTGACACTTTTTTTTAGAGGTGTCGGAAAAAATTGAAACTTGAAGGTCTATTACTTTTTTTTTTCCTTTCATGCTCTCCTTTTCAATTATGCTTATTATATCAATCCAAGAAACAATTACTTCCTGATTTCGGTCAATTGAGTCTCTATGATTATGCAAGAATGAGAGCTTTTGTCTTAATGAGCTGACACAATGCTATTAAATTACAGTTCACTTTAGCATGCATCAAGATGGGCAGGTCTGATTTAGCACAGAAGGCAGTTGATTTAGCAGAAAAAAGACTTGGTGTGGACCAATGGCCAGAATATTATGATACTAGAAATGGAAAGTTTATTGGGAAGCAATCAAGGTTGATGCAGACATGGACAATTGCTGGTTTTGTTACTTCAAAGATGCTTCTAAAAAATCCAGAGAAAGCATCTTTGTTGTTTTGGGAAGAGGACTTTGAAATTCTTCAGAATTGTGTCTGCATGCTTAACAAAACTGGTAAAAGAAAGTGTTCCCGTTTTGCAGCAAGATCTAAGATTCTTGTTTAATAATGGCATGTCTTCTTCTTCTACAGTCTCTGTTGTTTAATAATAACAGTACTAGAGTTATTACTACTACTACTGTTTGAACTTTGTTTCGACTAACAAGGTGTTGTCACATATACAAAAGTGTTGTTGTTGATACTATAGTACGATGATGGACTTCACTTTTCAGAATTTTATCTGTGTAACAGAGTTCTGTAACATCATTCCACGTAGATGCATGTTCCCCTACTGTTTTTATTTTTTATTTTTTACTGTGACTGCATGTTCCATGTGGCTTCACTGTGTATCTGACTAGAACAATAGTCAAATAATTTTTCTTGTTGAAATAAATAGTACTGATAATATTTATTTGTTTCAAGTTGAAGTCATATGTCATCTATAGATCAATTAATGACATTATCTCTGGTCTAATCTCTTGATTAGAATGTTTCTTAGTTGTAACAAGTTTTATAATGAAACTTTTTTTGAGGAAGGAGGCGCAGAGGAAATAAAACAATTAAACCAAAATCCTGTGTAATCAGAAAACAATTAATTCAAATGTGTGGTACATAACAACCTTAAAAGTAAGGTAATCACAAATCCTAATCTGAAACAATCAATCCTGTATTAGTTGTACAAATAATTAGCGAACCTACTTATGAGCGCGGAACCGATGGTAAAAAAATGAGGCGCGAAAGCTAACAAACACTAAATTTGGATATTTGAAAATGACAAATTAACTCAATAGTCAGTCAACCCCGACGACTGAAGCATTTGTAAGACCGTCCCCAAATTCCGACAGTTCGGGCGACACAAATCACCATTGGAACAACAATCTAGATCACAACTCACCATTGGAACAACAATCTAGATCACAACGAAATGTGAAAATAACCATGATCCATAGGTTTAAAATTCTATAACACCGACGCCTTTAAAAAAAAAGATGTGTTTGTGTTGGACACCAACATTAATTTATTTATTTTTTAAATTAATATCGGAGTCGATCTATCAATATTAATGTCAAATTCAGTGTTTGTGTTTGTGCTCGTGGTTCATAAGTTAAAAACAAAACCACTAGCACGTTTGTGATCACATTATCCAAACACTTTAAAAGAAAATCACCGATTAAGGTCAATTGTCATTTAAATTTTTTTTGCCATCTACCATTAATCAACGACCCGTGGATAGCCCCATAAAAAGTTAAAGAGTGGTGAAGCGGCTAGGAGCGCGCTCACCACCATGAGGTCAAATTTTATCATGAAACAGTTGTAATCTCACTTTTAACAAGATCATAAACTAGAAAGGAAGAGCCATCCAAAAAGTGACACAAAGAACCCCTTCTGAAGTTTGAATTCAAAACATTAATAAGATAAATAAATGTGAAGACAAGAGATATCAGAGAAAGATTGTGATTGATGATTGAAGGCAGACAGGGTACAGAACTGGCAACCATCTATTAGTACTCAGTCTTACATAACTGAACAGTAGCTTTCTTTGCTATGTCAAGTTAACTTTGCAACAAATTTAGGCAAACAAAAGCATACAACCTTTCCTAGGTCCAAAAAGAACACCAAAACATGGGAACAAACAACAACAACCCTGTCCTTTACATTATACAATACTATTATATTAATATTAGTATTGCCACAAACTCAAATTTATGAATACTCATGACATGTTTGCTCTAAAAAGATGAATTCTTGTGTCACCAAGCCTTAGAGAGTAAGTAGCTTTTTTGTAATCGGCCCAAGTAAATTGTCTGAAGAGAGAGGGCCTGTGAGGTGTAACCAAAACTGGTGGAGCAACAATGGAAGCATTTAGAGGTGGAGCCCCAAAATATGCCATTGACATTCTAGATTTGTATGAGTTTGTCATTGCCCTATGTCTCACGCTTACAAATCTTCCATTTGTCATAACCTGTTATCACATTCACAATACACCTATATAATATTAGATTAGACCAAATACATTAATTATTTAATTAATCTAAAAAATATATCTTTTTTTATATTGAGAGCCGGATGAAATAATTGATGTGTCCCGCAATAATATTATGATCCTTATTAGAATAGCTAGCTAGCTTGTATATTTGTCTGAGGTGATTATGAACAGAAAATTGATATTCCAAAAATTCAAAGTAGTAGACATTTAGTCAATAATAATGCATGTCAATTCCTATCAAGTTGAAAAATTTCCCCCCTTTTTTCATGCTAGTGTTGTTGATATATAGATAGATAGAGGAGGCCCCTAGTTAGTGTGAGACCCTCCCTTATCTTATGGTACAAGCAAAGTGAATCAAGAAAAGGATGTAGGGTTAACATGACTTAAAAAATACAGAATCATTTAGCTTTTGTGTTTATTTTCAAAATACGTAAAAAAAAATAGTTACTCTAATATTATATATAAGCAAAATTTTACTTTTTAAATGTATTAAATAACTAATATATCTAAATAATATATAGATCAGATACGTTGATAAATATATACAGTGTCACGCTAAGAAGGAGAACAGGAAAAGTGAGATGTACCTCAAGGACATCGCCAACATTAACACAGAGAGCTGAGGGGTCAGGGTTAATAGGAATCCATAGGCCATGTTGAAGAGAGATTTGAAGACCAGAAACGTCATTAGATCTAAGAACGGTCAAGATCTGAGGGTCAGAGTGCTCCCCAAAGCCAACATTGTTGGAGTGTGACTTGTCCTTGTCCTTAACTAGTGTAGGTGGGTAGTGATTGAGCCTAAGAATAGAGTCACTATCAATATCCTTAATTAAACTGCTGAATACCTTTCTATCAGGGACCCCCAATCCTTCTGCCATTAACTCTAATATCTCACATGCCACCTCTTTCACTGCTTCTGTATATTCACTTACCCTATACCTATATCCCAAATTCACAATCATCATACAAAAATAATCATGCCGTCACATATCGAATTCTAGACTAATATCTTATCGATAAGTCGTCAAATATTGAACTCTGGATCAACATCATTTACATATACATAAATGATATCGTCAAATATTGAACTCTGGACCAACATGATATACATAAATGATGTCGTCAAGTTTTGAACTCTGGATCAACATCATATACGTAAAATGATGTGACAAATATTTAAACACAAATCAATTGAGTTACCTCTGCTCAAAGAGGTGATTAATTAATTAATTAATTAATTAATTATGCTAACATCCATGTTTCTTAGCTGGTGGTGACTAAGAAAAAAGTAACAGAACTCAAGCTTTGTCAGTGTAACTAGTACTCTATCTGCTTCTGTTTTTGACTACTCACTGCATCTCTTTTTATTTTTTATTAATTTCAATTTTCACCTTTAATTTACTCAATATGTCATGCTTCAAACCTTTGCAATAACCTTATAATATTTACATTATTTATGAATAGTATGGTCCATAAAAAAAGAAAAATATATGGGGTTGATTTACATAGAGAAAAAGTTGAAACTCTGAAACTTTAACTATTCTCTCTCAGTATTCTTTTCTGGTCAGATACAATACAACTCATGGGAAGTGTAGTAATTTCAAAAGAAAACGTTAAAATTGTTCAATTCAATGAAATAAAATAGTCACGGGCAATGGCATATATTTATTTATCTATATGCTAGCCAATTAATATAACCTACTATAGCATGGTCCAAAGTAAAAAAAAAAGTTTATATATAGATAAAAATTATGCATAATTTCACGTTTTTATTTTGTATTTAAACTGATTTTTATATTTCAAAAAATTTGTTTAAATTATTTTTACGTAGATATATACTAATTTATATTATACTAGTCACTTTTAATTAAAATCAATTTTATCATAACCAAACATACTTATTATGCCGTTTTTAATAATAATTTTTTGAAAAATTTAAAAAAATTAAATTAAATTTAAAAATTAAAAAAAAAAAAAAAGAGGACAAAATTTTACTCTACCCATCTTATATTCGAACTCAGCTCTTATTATCACATGAGAATGTTAAATTTTTTGAAAAATATTTGTCATTTATTGTAATCTTCCCGACTTGAGAGATTAGTCTCTGCAGCTATACGTAGAGAATACTCAATTTCTATTTTAAAAAAGAAAAAAAATTCAGCTCCGAAGTTATTATCTCATGATTGAGTTTCAAAAATCAATGTAGTTTCAAATGAAGCCTTGTAAATAGAGAGGAAGTTGTTTATAAAGTATCACATGCTAGAAAAGAATAATGGAAAACAGAAAAAACATAATATAGTAATAAGCTAGTTTTGATGAGATACCTGAAGTTAGAATGTGGATCATGAATGGAAATAGTTTTAGATATTTGAGCAATGGAGGAAGAGTTAGCATTAAGAAGAAGATACTCAACTTCACCAATATCACCATTGAATCCAATATTCTTACAACCATAAGCTGGTGAAGATAGTTTCTTTTCACTCATTGGTTTTGCAAAGAAACTAAAACCAGCTTCTTCCATTTTATCAATAGTTTCATCACTAATACCATGGTTTATCACTTTGAAGAAACCAAACTCTTCACTTGCTTTCACAATGAGTTTTATTACCTCACACCTTTCACCTTTTAGGTCTATTATTGGAATCACATCACTTACTAAAATTGTTTCACTCCTATGTGGTTTTGGTGATGCCAATACCATAGCTAAAGTTAGAGTATAGAGAATTTTGAGAGATAGATATAAATGTATATATGTTTCTTTCTCTAAGTTAGAGTATGAATAAGGGAAGAAGTGAGGGATATATTTATAGAGAATAGACATTATAGTAATTTTAAATTATAATATTATAGGTTTGTCAAGTGGTGAATATACTTTTTTTTTTTGTGGAGAATCCGAATTGTTGATGAATTAATAAAGTGGACACTCTTTAGAACGCATTAGTAGCGTTATTTCTTTCAAAATTTCATTTTTCTATTAGTTGTTGATTTAAAAATTATATTTTGAATTTTTTAAATTAAATTTTTTAATAAAAAATATTATAGGATGATAATTTTTTTCTTTTCTTTTTGATGATAATGGGGATTAGTGATTATGGTACTTTAAAAGGAAGTACAAGTAGGAAAATTCTAAATTAAGGACATTGACTTTGTATACTCTGTCAGGAAGATTCTTGCTTTTTTTCACTTTAATTAAGATTATTTAATATGTTTATTACTCCAATATCATGTCTTAATTTCTTTGATAGTACAATTTTTCTTTTTTAGACTAACTTTATTACCATCCTTTTGACTAATCACTTCACTTTCCATTCTCTTTCCTTACCAACTCTCACGTGCCGTTTTCTTTTTTTCATTATAGTTTAATAGGATTGATTTTATTATAAATTAAATATTAAAATTAAAACTAATTTAAAATGAATTAAATTTTTAATTTTTATTTCACTTTTAATATTTTTATAATATTTTAGCTTAAATTGATCTCTAAATTTTAAAATAAATTTTATTTCTTTTTCATTTTCGATCTCAGCATTAAAAAATGAAATAAAGAAGTTGAAAATAATAAAGATGAAAGAAATATGTTGAAGAGGTGAAAACTTGAGAAAATGCACATTCAATAGTAAATTTGTTAGTGTGTGAGACATTTTTAGTGAGGAGAGAAAAAAAGAATAATAAAAGAAATAAGAATTTATATTATTTAATTGTATAAATAATGATACATATCATGACTATTTATATACAATCTTAATTGGGTTTGGGTCTACAGAACTTGGATTATATTTAAATATGAAATCTAATCTAATCTAATATTTTAACAAATCTAATTTAATATTTCAACACATCCTCATAATTCAAGTTGTCGAACATCCTCAAAAATAGTCAATCTGAATTATTCATAATTTCTTTCTCAAATTAAGAAATTTGTCAATCTTTAATCCTTTGGTGAAAATGTCGGTCAATTGTGCTTCACTCGAGCAATGTTTTACTTCAAGTTCACCTCGATTTACCTTTTCCTCCAAGAAGTGAAATCTTGCTTCAATATGTTTACTTCTTCCATGCAGAACTAGATTCTTCGCCAGATTTATGACTAACTTGTTGTCGATTTGCAATACAAGAGGTTTCTTCAGTTTGACCTTCATTTCTTCAAGTACAAATCTGATCCAAATTGCTTGACATGCAACATAGGATCCGACTATATATTCAGCTTCACAAGATGATAATACCACCACAGATTGTTTCTTCAAATACCATGAGATTGGGGCATCAAATACTTGAAAAAAAATATCCAGTTGTACTTCTTCGATCTTCTGAAAAACAATTAACTATTACTTCTTTGTCTTTAGAATCTCGTCGAAATAGTATTCCACAGTTTATCGAACCCTTCAAATATCTCAAGATTCTTCTTGTAGCCTTCATATGTGACACTCTTGGTTCATTCATATATTTGCTTACTAATCCTATAGCAAAACTTATATTAGATCGACTGTTACACACATACCTTGGAGATCCCATAATTTTCTTGAACAAAGTTACATCGACTTTGTCTTCCTTTCCATTCTTCTCTAATTTTACATTTGGTTCGACAGGTGAGGATGCAGGATTCGAATCATCTATTCTGAATCTCTTAAGTATTTCTTTGACATACTTCCTTTGATGTAGCACTATATCTTGCTTCGACATTTGAAATTCCACACCTAAGAAATAATACAATTTTCCCAAATCATACATTTCAAATTCCTTCATCATCATCCCTTTGAACTTCGACAAGTTTTCCAAGCTATTTTCAATTACTAGCAAGTCATCGACATATAAGCAGATGATTTTTATATCTTGTGCTACAACCTGAACATAGGCACCATACTCAGATTTTCATTTGACAAATCCCAAATCGACGAAGTATGAATTGATCTTCTTGTTCCATGCCCTAGGTGCCTGTTTGAGGCCATAGAGGGTTTTGTGCAACTTATATACTTTACTCGCTTCCTTCTAAATCACAAACCCTGGAGGTTGTGTGACATAGACCTCTTTGTCTAAAGGATCATTCAAAAATGTTGATTTCACATCTAAATGAAATGTCGACCAGCCTTGGTTGCATGCCAATGCTACCACTAGTCGAACCGTCTCTAATCTTGCTACTGGAGCAAATACTTCAGAGTAGTCGAGTCCTTCTCTTTGAAGAAACCCTCGAGCTAATAATCTTGCTTTATGTCTTACTATCGAGCCACCAGCATTCTGTTTCAACTTGAATATCCATTTTACTTCGATAGCTTTTGTATGTGCTGACAATTCGACAAACTCCCATGTGTTGTTTTTTTTTCCGATTGCTTGTAACTCTTCGACCATAGCTAACATCCATTATTTAGTCTTCAAAGCTTCGCTATAGTTAATTGGTTCAACACCTGCAAGTAAAGAAAAATGAACTAATTCTCTATTTGGTGTGACTTCGTCATCACCCACCACTTCATAATCATAAAGTCTTATTGGAAGAACTTTATTTCTTTAAGGTCTTTGGCTTGTTTCAGCCACATCCTCTTTGACTTTGACTGTAATATCAGCAACTGCTTCTTTTTTGACTTCGACTGGATTCTTAACATTTCGTTCGACCTCTACATCACCAGTTTCTTCATCGACATCAGAACTCATCAATGGCTTGTTAATTTAATTGCTAGAATTCCAATCCCAGGCAAAATTTTTGTTAATCACAATATCTCGACTAAACGCAATCTTCTCATTAATTGGATTGAATAGTCTGTATGCACCCGTTTTATGATATTCTACCAGAATCATAGGTTCACTCTTGTCATCCAGCTTCCTTCTTCATGCATTAGGAACATACTTGTAACATATAGAGCCAAACACCTTCAAATGATTCACTGATGATCGTTTGCCACTCCATACTTCTTCAGGAACTTTGTTCTTCAATATCTTGGTAGAACACATATTCAAAATAAAAACTGTAGTCGAAACAGCTTCTCTCCATAAATACTTTGGCAAATTCTTTTGCTTCAGCATGCATATCGCTATATCTAATATGGTTTTGTTTCTTCTTTCAGCAATCTAATTATGTTGAGGTGTATAAAGAGCAGTTACCTCATGATCAACACAATGTTCTGCACAGAAATCTTCAAACATCTTGGATGTGTATTCAGCACCTCCATCTGTTCGCAGAACTTTAATCTTCTTCTCACTCTGGTTTTTGACAAGTATCTTGAATCTCTTAAAGATTTTGAATGCTTTGTCCTTTCGTTTGATCACATAGATCCACAACTTTCGACTAAACTCATCGACAAACGAAACAAAATATTTGTTTTCACCAATTGTATGTTCTTCGAATGGACCACATACATCTGAATGTACCACTTTGAGTATGCAAGATTATCTCATTGGCATAGTCGAAACAAAAAAGTTTCTGGATTTCTTTCATACTAAATGACCTTCACAAAGTTTTTCAGGCATCTCAAGACTTGGAATTACAGTAACCATATCTTGAGTAATCAGTTGATTGAGTGATCGAAAATTCAAATATCCAAACCTTAAATGCCACAACCAACTATCCTTGTGGTCAACAATAATTTTCAAACATTAAACTTCAGTGGAACTGATCATAGTCTTGAATGTCTTGTTCTTCGACAACGGAGATTTTAAGACCAAATTATTCTTGGTGTCGAACAATTTCAAAACTCCATCTTTCATGACAACTGAGAAACCTTTTTCGACTAATTGTCCAACACTTAACAAGTTGCACTTTATTCCGTGTACATAAAGCACATATTTGATCATAACTTTCCCTTCATTACTCATTTGAAAGACTATATTTCCAGTACCTTCTGCTTGCAACAAACTATTATCAGAAAGTTTTACCTTGATCTTCTTCGACTCGTCAAAATCTGCCAACCACTTCGTTCGACCAATCATGTGGTTCGAGCAGCCTGAGTCGAGAAAGCATATTTTGGATTCGACATGGTTATCTATAACTGCAGCCATAACCACTATACCACCTTCAGAATCATCTGAATCTTGGCGTGCAAGGTTCGCTCATTCGTCGTTGCTTGTCGATCCCTTGTCTTTTCTGTACCAACAATTCTTGGCAACGTGACTCCACTTTTCACAGTTATAGCACTTCACACCTTTTTTATCTTCTTTGCCCTTTCGATAGTTTCCTCCTCCTCCTTTCGAGGATTCAGAAGCTCCATCTTCGACCTGATGTTTGTGAGGTTTCGACCAAGACTTCTTTCCCTGAGTCTTGTCGAACTTGCCTTTGAATTTGTTGGAACCACCATCCTTTTTTCATGACTGAGCTTGCAGAGCCTGTGTCGAGTCTTGCACTCCTTTCCTTTCAACAATCCTCATCTCATGCGCCTCTAACGAACTAACCAAATACTCCACTTTAATAGTTTCATGATTGTTGGATTCTTGAATAGCTACAATAACGTAAAATTTATTTTTGTTTCGTGTTGACTTTAGATCTAAAGATTGAGAAATTTAATTACAAGAATGTTCATTTCTAAAGATACAAATGCTAGATTGTGGAAGGGACTATCTGCCGTTAAATTTAACTAAAAGGTCTTTCACATCACACATTGAATAATCCAGAGCAGTTATAATCGACTTTCATATATAAATCTCTTCATGCGTCAAAACTCGATTATTTTACTCATTTTCACACTTATCCTATTTCTCATTTATTTAATAACTTTGATATTAAAATATTAATCTGATAGTTCCACTTTACTCTGTAATATCAGAAATTTGTCCTATCACACTCGAGTCTTATTTCCCTATTGGTATTAACTATTTCTAATTTCATGGAACAATTTTGAATGTTGAACTATCTCTCAAATTGACATGTGTAGACCTAGCTTTGATGTTTATGGTTACCAATATATACCAATTGTCACATTTCAATCTAACAAGTCCTTATCATGCAATTAAGTACCATTGAGTAGTAACTACTCACATATCTTTAATGGGTCATATTTTCAAATTGTAAGTGTTATTGTTACACATACCTAGCAAGCTATAGCTATGGGAGCATTCGAACATTTGTTGGTTTATATATCGTTTTCTTCATTACCCTATTTGTGCCCAAATCCATAAAGCATCTCTATCTTTTGAAAATGCAATCTTTGCATTTATGATTCTTCTTTCATTTTCAATATTTTCTCTCCTCAAATGGCCATGTGAATGTAATGGGATCAGAAGATGGTGAAGTATGCAAAAGGCACCCATTTCTAGACAATGTAATAAATTTGGGTTTGCATATTTATTATGTAAAAGCAAAAACGATTTTTTTTAATTAAAAACTGAAAAGTCTTGTTCATCAAATTAAAGATGATTGATTACAATAGACAACTTTAAAAAAAAATATATTGTTGCATTTTTATGGTTATATTTGAATTCAAAATTTCAAGTAATGCTATGATCTCATTCAATTATTTTGGATAATTAAAAAATAATTTTAAAAAATAGTATTATTCTTGTCATTAATGATTTATAATTTAATATAAATTATTCAAAAAAAAAATGAATTCAAATTCTGAATAATATAAGTACTGACTATATTTTATTTATCTTTTGGTTGAATTTCAAATTATTAGAAAATGTTTTACCTTTCAGAAATCAGAAGGTTAATACAATAAATTATAATATAAAAATATACAGTAAAAAAATAGTATATAATCCATACTAATTATTTATAGTAGGAAATTTTGTTATCATTTTATAACATATTTCATAGGAATTTGTTTGGAGAATAAAAGAAATTATTAAATAATTAAATTAAATTTATTAAATGGTATTTATGATGTAAATTGTTGAAATTCATTTATATTTGAATCATTAAATTTAAAATTGTATTGCAGATTTTATCTTCTTTTTTTTTAAAGAGATGACACTAATATTTTAATAAATATTAGTATTGTGTTAACAATGAAAATTAAATTTATTTCGACTTTTGTATCACCAAACTTAAGGTAAAACATTATATAAAAATTTATATGTAACAATAACAATCAATTTGTCACTAAGTAGGGTTGATTACGTTAATCAATTTTCGTCATAATACTCTATTAGACTTAAGCTTCTATCTAAATGGTTAACCTCATGATTTTTTTAAATAATTTTTTTATAGTCTTTTTAAGTCTTTATCTTTTTTTAGTTGTTTGACTTTTTTTCATCTGATATACTCTTCTTACCATATAATCTACTTGATTTCTCTCTACATAGATAGACTACAAAAGTCTATTGTCCATCATCTTCTCTATAATAGGTGTTACTCCAACACTCTCACTAATATTTTCATTTATAATCCTATCATTTCTGGTCTTACCACACATCCAATACAACGTCGTCATATTTGCTACACTTAATTTATTCACGTGTTGATTCTTAAGCATCTAAATTCTATCACATACAACATTGCAGATCTAACTATAGTCCGATAAAAAAATTCTTCAGCTTGAGTGATACCTTCGTGTCACATAGAATCCATGAAGCTCTCTTCCATTTCAGCCACCCAACTCAGATTCAATGATTTATATCCCTTTCTATTTCTCCATCGTTTCTATTACAGGCCTAATATATTTAAATCATGTGACTTGGGGGATGATATGGTCTCTAACTTTCACTTGTAGGTTAGAAACACTTCCTCTTTTGTTGAACTTACATTCCATATACTCCATCTTACTTTTACATAGGCGAAAATCACGTGTTTCTAAAGCTCGTCTCCAAAAGCATGCTTCTCAGTGCTAGCTCTTGGATGTGTTCTAGGAGTACATCCAAAATTAAGGTAAAAACATAGGAGCTTAGGATTAAACCTTGATGCAAACTTATTGTAATGGGAAAATCGTCTGTCTCTCCACCTTGCGTTTGCACGCTAGTGAATATCCATTCATAATATCTTGTATAGCTCAAATATATGCAAATATTATACCCTTTTTTCTTTAGATCTTTCTACAAAAGCTCTCTAGGCACTCTATCATATGCTTTATCCAAGTCAATAGGAATTAAGTGTAACTCTTGTTAGTCCATCGAATACTGCTCCATCACACGTCGTAGTAGATAAATCTCTTCCAATGTCAACCTTTTAGGCATAAAACCAAATTGATCTCAATGACTCAGTCTATTTTCTTAGTCTTCGTTCAATCACTTTTCTCATAACTTCACGGCATAACTCATAAGTTTAATCCCTCTATAGTTTGCACAATTTTGTATACCTCTCTTGTTCTTATAGATTGGAACTAAAATGCTTATATCTTTTCCACATGTAGAAATACATCTTCAACACATCCTTTATATTTTTTTCCTGAACCAGAACTTTATCTTTTTCATCTTTAATACACTTCACTTGATCCAAATATCTTGTCTTTCTTTTTATTCCCTTAGCAAGCCTATATATAGATTTTTCTCTCTCCTTATTTTCTAAAAATTGATATAATCCATCAAAAGCTTGGGTTCTTTCTTCACTCACCACCTTTTTGGCATCATTCTTAGCTTTCTTATACTTCTCCCAAGTTTTGACATTTTTACACTTAGACCATTCTTCAAAACAATCATTTTTTTCTCTAACTTTATTCTGAACACTTTCATTCCACTACCATAATTCTTTACCCCTAGGTCTAAAACCATGATTCTCCCAACACCTCTTTATCCTATTTTCTAATCTATAGGAACATCTTATTTCACTTATCATTTGCACTTCTTTATGGTTGTTCAAACCTTCCCTCCAAGATCTTGTGTTGGAAACTTTCTTATTTGTCTCCCTTCAAATGCCACAACTTTATCTATGGTGCTCCCATGTGACTACTTATTGAAGAAGTGAAAAACACAATAAGGGGGGGTTGAATTGAAACTTAAAATCAAAAGCGCAGTAGACACGATATTTTTATCCTGGTTCGTTTAATCTCAAACTACATCAGTCTACCCGTCAAGGTGATTTCGCCTCTCTCCAACGAGGACTTAATTCACTAATCAAAAATTGATTACAACACTACTTTGACAACTGCCAAAGTCTTCTTAAGTACAACCACAACCCGGTTAATCTCAAGGAAAACTAGCTTAATTAAGATAAAAGAGTATTCTGTGTATAGTTGTTTTTCCTTACAAAAACAGTATCACAACTGTAATATTTTACACAATTTTGAGCGTAGATATGAATATGTAGGCTTGCAGCGTTTTAGAGGTATGTTGCAGTAGTATCAAAATCGTAAACGATTTGTCCTCTTATCTTGTTTATATAGGCATGAAAATCCTGTCCAACATAAAGCGTGATAATGGACATTCAGTGTTGTTACCATATTGAGAAGATTCTTGTCTGAATGAAGTTGTTGCATGTGATGTTGTCTTGATTGAATAGTAACGCTTCAGAACTTAGAATCTTGCATGTTGCAATTGCTTTAGAACATTGATGACTCAGAGATGTGAGGATCTGATGGTATATGAAACTTCTGTTCAGAATCAGAGTATTCTTC
Organism: Vicia faba; assembly: GCA_948472305.1. Taxonomy (NCBI): domain Eukaryota; kingdom Viridiplantae; phylum Streptophyta; class Magnoliopsida; order Fabales; family Fabaceae; genus Vicia; species Vicia faba. Next base: position 34,551 of record CATIWC010003334.1, read on the forward strand.
ACTTTAGCGCATGTTCTGATCATCATTCTTCAGCGCATATTTTGATTACCTCAGCTTGAAAGCTTCTATAGCTTAACTTTTGATGTTGTTTTGGTCAGAACTTTTGCATAAAAAATAACACAAATTTAGAATGCATATTTGTTCTTTGTGTTTGTTATCATCAAAACTCTAATTAAGGGTTGTAGAATCAAACTATGTTCTAACAATCTCCCCCTTTTTGATGATGACAAAAACTAGGATTTTCAATGAAAAATATAGAACAAAAAGCTTAAGAGAGACTCCCCCTGAGTTGATTACTTCCCTGAAGTTCCTTCTCGTCAGAGCTTTTGATGCATCTCCTTTTGTCCTTATCAGAATGTGTTCATGTTCAAGCTTTTCAAAAAATATAGAGGTTAAAATATTCAGAATGTTTGAGACTTTGTCCCGGTATTCTGTTATTGAAAATATCTTACTTTCTCCCCCTTTTTGTCAGGTATCAAAAAGCAATATAATCAGAGTCAAATAGGATGAATTATATTGAAAAAAGAATGCAATGACAATTTTCAGAAACTAGGAGGATAAGATAAATAATACAAATAAACAATTTAAAGAAAATCTAAGAAGGAGGAGGAAGGCGTGTGAACAACGCTTCCAACAAGCTCTTGATCTGAGTGCTTGACTCTTCCTACTTTCCCAGAATGTCTTTGATTTCTTTTTTTGTATCTTCTTGTTTATCAAAAATACCCTTGATCTCTTTGTTTGTATCCTCTTGCTTATCCAGTTTGGCATGGATTAAGGCATTCTCCTTCTTCAACTTTTCCAGAGTTTGCATAACTAGTGACGAAGCTGGTGTATCTTCAGGGGTTGCATGTCTTTCAAAACATTCTGCAGCCTCTTCTGATTGAAGTACTTCTTATGTTACAAACATGTTTTCTGGAGCAGTAGTCAGAGGGTGACTATCAGAATCTGGTTTAGTGACTTCTGAAGGATGGTGCTCTTTCTAGGGAGCATTATCCAGCGAAAGAATTTCTTTCTTGTACCATTGGTTCAGAACTTGATCTTGGCAGGCTTTCAGCTGATCACTGAAGTTCTGCTGAGCCCTTTCATAGCCCAATTCCTTCAGCTTCTGGGTTTCAGAGTTGAGCCATTTTCTGAATCTTTCCCATAGAGAATCAGAAGCAGCAGGATTAGAAATCTCTTGACTTGCTTGCTTCAAAGAAGTAATCCATTCCTGCATTTCTGTTTCAAAAATCAACATCTTCTTACCAACATCTGATTTGGTTGAGGTTGGTTTGGGTTTGGGAGTGACAATTTTGTTTGAGGTGGAAGCTAGTTGGTCCAGCACTTGTGGATCAATTACAAGTCTGAGGTTTTCAGTTGGACGTATGATGGGTGATGGAGTGGAAGAGTCAGAAATCAGGATTGGTGAGTTAGGGGTGTTTGGTGGTGTAGATTCATATGATGAAGGGATTTGTGGAATATCATGAATAGTGGGAGGTAAGCGAACCGTAAGAGGTTCTGTTATTCCAGGGATTGGGATAGTGGTATCTGAATCTGAAGGGGAGTCTTCAGGTTGGTTTGCGGTAGCGTGTTGAATTTCTGGTTCAGGAATTTCAGAAGATGGGTTTTCAGAAGGAGGAGTGAGAGAGTTTCCATTCTCTGGTTGAGGTGAGTTGAGGTTCAGATTTTCTGGTTGAGGAGAGTGTGGTTGTGAATTTTCTGGTTGAGGAGAGTGTGGTTGTGGATTTTCTAGTTGAGGAGAGCGTGGTTGTGGATTGTCTGGTTGTTGAGGTTGAGTGTTTGGATTTTCTGGTTGTTGAGGTTGAGTGTTTGGATTTTCTGGGAGTGGAGTGGAAAAGTCTTGATCAAACAGTTCAATATCAGATAGAACTTTAGCAAGTTCTGGTTGATGATGTTCTGGATTTGGATTTGGATTGGGGGAGTGAGGTTCATTCAAGAAGTTTCCAAGAGTTACAGATGGGTCAAACTCTATGTCAAAATCCTCAAATGTTTGGGGTAAAGGATTTTCTGTTGGTTGAGGGGGAATGGTTTCAGATGTTGGAATAACTATTAACTCTACAACAGAAACAGAAGATGGATTACCTTTCTTTTTCGCAGCTTTAGGTGTCCTCTGAGAGGATCCTTCTCCTGCTGCCTTCCTCTTTTTGGATTTATTTAACACAACCTCTGGAGCTGGCTTGTGCAGATCTTGGATGTTGATTTCTGGAATAGTCCCATCAGCTTTGCAAACTTCAAGGTATCTGACTATAATCTCTAGAGAGGCATCTATCTCAGAAAATAGTGGAAAATCCTTCAGAGGGATTCTCCTAGAAGTGATGACCTCATGAGAAGCAGTTGTTGGTTCCTTCTTAATGTTCTAAATAATCTTCATTTTCTTCAGATTCTTGGCATTCAAGGGTTTCCCAACGGTTGCTTCCAGAGTACTGATTTCTTGAGCCTCTGTCAGATGTTCTATCAGCCTGTTTTTTGTTAGAATATCTGAAATCAATCTTCCAAGAGGAATCCAATCCCTTTAAGTTCTTTCTTCTTCTCTTGTCTCTTTCTCACTTGTTCTTAGATGGTTGAAGAGCAAGTGTGGAAGGTTTATCTTGGTCTTCTTTGCAATGAAGTAAATCAGAAACTTCTGATCAATATTGATGTAATCAGAAGAGCTTGTAGGCTTCCTGTGATTGATGCATCCCAGAATTATTCTGGCCCAGATTCTGTGATGATCCTTTAAGTCTATGATCTTGCTGGATGGCTGTCCAGAAGTGAAGATTTCCCTAGCAATAGATTTTAGGTCAGAGCACCTATCAGCCATATCAATGCACCTGACTCCACCACCATTGTATCGAATGAGTTTCCCAATCAATTCTTCTGTTATCACTATCTTCTTCCCCATAACATATGATGTGACCTGGTGGTTGGATGAGGTAGCATGAATCCAGAACTCTTTAACAAGAATGGGAAAAGTTGGACCTAACAGATGATCAAAGTATTTGTTCCATCCCTGTGCAGTTACATCTTCATACAGATTAAACCCATTTTCTTGTAAGCTTTCAAAATTAATGATCAATTCAGAGAGAACTTCAAGGTTTTCAACCGGAGTGAGTAGCGTTCTAATGGGTTCTTCATATTGTTCTGTTGATGAAGATTCAAGAGCACTGAGATTCTTGAGACTTGATGATGATGCCATTGTTCACACGGATTCTTTGAAGAAAAATAATGGAAAGGTTTTTGAAAAAGAACTAGAACAAGAGAGAATTTAGAAGAGGGTAAAACGTGAATGAATGAAATAGTAAATTGAGTTTATATAGGTTTTTAGAAAGCGTAATCAGTAAGAAAGAAAATAAGTAACGATTATATGCATTAATGAAACTTGAAATTAGGGGGATTTAGAGAGATATTGAACAGTTACCACTGACAAGTGTCTCAATGCATCCAATCAGAGCCTTGGACCCTTCAGAATTTGAACGCGTGTTCAGCCTCAGAAGGTAGCTTGTGAGAGGATGACAAATGTTTGACTATGTAAACTGCATGCCTATATCCTTGAAATGAAACGTTCAGATCTTCATAGATAGATTCTGAGGCAACCGTACTTCTAACTTCTAAAGACAAGTTGATCAGATGTTCACAGAAAAATAATAAAGTTCTGAGGGTTAGGATATGAAAATAAAACATTTTATTCTGGGTATAACTTCATGTTGAGATGTTTCAGAATGAAATTGAATCTATCTTCAGAAAGGGGATTTGTAAATACATCATCCCATTGATGGTCTGTGTCAATAAATTTTAAAGTAAGAATTCCTTTCTGAATATAGTCCCTAATAAAGTGATGTTTTATTTCTATATGCTTAGCCCTAGAATGAAAAATGAGATTTCTACTGAGACACATGGCAGAAGTGTTATCACATAAGATAGGAATGTTACTCTCAAATATGTTGAAGTCTTCAAGTTGACTTTTCATCCAGAGCATTTGAGTGCTACATCCAGCAGCTGCTATGTATTCAGCTTCTATTGTTGACAGTGCTATTATGGACTGTCTCTTGCTGGTCCATGAGATCAGATTGTCTCCCAGAAACTGGAAGCTTCCAGAAGTGCTTTTACGCTCTACTCTGTCTCCAGCAAAGTCAACATCACAGTATCCTACTAAGATGTATTCATTGGATTTTCTATAAAACAAACCCATATTAGTAGTACCTTTCAGATACTTGAAAATTCGCTCAACTGCTGTTAAGTGAGATTCTCTAGGATCTGATTGGAATCTAGCACATAAGTAAACTCTGAATAAAATATCAGGCCTTGAAGCCGTCAGATAAAGGATAGATTCAATCATACCTCTGTAAATTTTCTGCTCTACCTTTTTACTTACCTCTTCCTTTTCCAGAATGCACGTGGGATGCATTGGAGTCTTTGAGGGCTTACATTCTGAGAGGTCAAATTTCTTCATAAGTTCTCTGACATATTTGCTCTGATGAATGTAAGTTCCTTCTGGAGTATGGTTTATCTGAATGCCCAAAAATAATTTGAGTTCCCCTATTAAACTCATCTCAAACTCTGCCTGCATGCACTTAGTAAATTCTCTTCCCAGAGAAGGTTTAGTGGATCCAAAAATGATATCATCTACATAAATCTGACAAACTAAAATGTCATTCTTAAATGTCTTACAGAACAAGGTTATGCCCACTTTCCCTCTTGGTGAATTCCTTTTCTAACAGGAAGTTACTTAGTCTTTCATACCAAGCTCTGGGAGCTTGTTTCAGACCATAAACTGACTTCTTTAGTTTGAAAACATATTCTGGGTGTTTGGAATTTTCAAACCCAGGGGTTGATGCACATATACCTCTTCATCTATGTAGCCATTTAGGAATTCACTTTTGACATCCATCTGATACAGAGTGATGTCATTGTTTACAGCAAATGAGATTAAGAGTCTGATAGATTCTAACCTGACGACTGGAGCAAAGGTTTCTGTATAGTCTATCTCCTCTTGATGACTATAACCTTGTGCTATTAGTCGTGCTTTGTTTCTGATGACTTCTCATTGCTCGTTCAGTTTGTTTTTGAACACCCACTTTGTTCCAATGACGTTGAATCCTTTTGGTTTGGGAACCAGATCCCATACGTCATTTCTGGTGAATTGATTTAGTTCCTCCTGCATTGCCAGAATCCAGTCATTGTCCAGAAGAGCTTCATCAATAGATGTTGGTTCAATCAGAGAGACCAGTCCCATGAGGGATTCTTTAGAGTTTTTGAATGTTGATCTTGTTCTAATTGGATCATCCTTCTTTCCCAGGATCTTATCTTCTGGGTGAGCTATGTTGCTTATGGATAACCTTTTCTGGAGTTGATCAACAGAAGGTACTGGATCACTTATAACATTTCTTTCTGAAGTTGTTGGAGCGTCTCTGTTGAGAACTTCTGATGAGGTATCTTCAGTACCTGTGAATTCAACTTCTATATCTGCAAAAGATTCATTCTACTTTGACTTTTGAGGGTCAAGCTTATCATCAAATCTAACACTGATTGACTCTTCAACAATCTGTCTTTTTGTATTGTATACTCTGTACCCTCTTGAGCGTTCAGAGTATCCTAACATAATACACTTTTATGCTTTAGAGTCAAACTTGTTCAGATGATCTTTAGTATTCAGAATAAAACAGGTGCATCCAAAAGGATGGAAATAAGAAATGTTGGGCTTTCTGTTCTTCCATAATTCATATGGAGTCTTTTCCAGAATAGGTCTTATAGAGATTCTATTCTGAATGTAACACGTTGTGTTAATTGCTTCTGCCCAGAAGATCTTAGCAATGTTAGTCTCATTGATCATGGTTCTGGCCATTTCTTGCAGTGTTCTATTCTTTCGTTCTACAACTCCATTTTGTTGGGGAGTTCTAGGACAAGAGAAGTCATGCAAGATTCCTTTTTCATTAAAAAATGTTTCAAATTTTTTATTTTCAAATTCTCCACCATGATCACTTCTGACTTTGATAATTCTAAGATCCTTTTCATTCTGAACTTGGTTACAGAATGCAACGAACACAAAATGTGACTCGTCCTTGTGTCTTAAGAACTTTACCCATGTCCATCTGCTATAGTCATCTACGATCACTAACCCATACTTCTTGCCACTAACAGACGCAGTTTTTACTGGTCCAAATAAGTCTATGTGCATAAGTTCTAATGTCTTAGAGGTGGAAACAACATTTTTAGATTTAAAAGCAGGTTTTGCAAATTTGCCTTTCTGACATGCTTCACACAGAGCATCTGAGCTGAACTTCAGATTAGGAAGTCCTCTGACCAGATTAAGTTTGTTAATCTGAGATAATCTTCTCATACTAACATGCCCCAATCTTCTGTGCCAGACCCATTGCTTGTTGTTAACAGAGAGGAGACATTTTACATTCTGACTCTTGAGTTCAGAAAGTTTTATCTTATAAATGTTGTTTTTCCTCTTTCCATTAAAAAGGATAGTTCCATCTTTCCGACTAACAACTTTGCATGAATTTTGATTAAAGATTATATCATAATCGTTATCACTTAATTGACTTATGGATAACAGGTTATGCATTAATCCATCAACTAAGAGCACATTATTTATAGAAGGAAGATTACCATTACCTATTGTTCCAGAGCCAATGATCTTCCCTCTTTGGTTGCCTCCAAAGCCCATGTAGCCTCCAGGTTTAAGTTACAGGCTTTGGAACATATGCTTTCTTCCCGTCATGTGTCGAGAGCATCCAGAGTCCAGGTACCATGACTGGTGTTTTAGCTTAGCTGCTAAAGATATCTGCTACATATATAATTTTGTCCTTAGGTACCCATATTTTTTTGGGTCCTAGTTTGTTAGTTTTACCAAAATTCTGGTTGAATTTTTGTTTGACAGAGTAATCATTACTAGTGTATTTTAGGTCATGTGTGTGCCCATATGTGAAGTGTGATTTTAGTGGTGTGCATTTTATGACAAGGTCCATGACTTTCTTAGGTGTAGATACCTTACCTTGGTATCCTATTCCTTTTCTGCTATTCCTGCTAACTCCATAGATCATTGAAGCCATCTTGCTTCTATCTATGTTTTTAGCCAGAAACTTCTGAAAGTTGTGATCATACTCTTTGATGATCTTATCAGCATTACTGGGAGTCTCTGAGATTATTTCTTTCTGAGAGTTTTGTAAATCGTTTTCTAATTTTGAAACCTTTTCTTTTAACTCAGAATTCTCTAATCTAAGACTCCCAGTCTTTTCAGAGTCAGAGACAAGATCCCTTTTCAGGTTCTTGAATTTGACTCTGATTTGCTGATACCTTTCCAGAATTTCATTCAGACTTTCTACAAGTTCAGCCTTAGTAAAATTAACAGTGAAATCAGAGAATACCTCTTCTGTGTCTGATTCTGAGTCTGAACCGGAAGCTTCACTGTCTTCTGACACATTTTCCATGAGAGCTATATTGGCTCTTTCATCATCTGACTCTGAGTCAGCATCAGAAGTGTCTGAATCGTCCCATGTTGCCATGAGGCTTTTCTTCTTCTCCTTGGAGAACTTCTTTTTGGGCTTATCCTTTTGAAGCCTTGGACAGTCACTTTTGTAGTGCCCTTGATCATTGCACTCATAGCAGATGATGTCCTTATTATTTGACTTTCTGTGTCCTGAAGAACCTTCAGATCTTGTGTCCAGAGGAGGACTCAGACTTTCTGTATCTGGAGAAGGATTCATTTTGATTCTTTGATCTTCTCGGGTTTCTGAATTTCCTTTGTCTCTGCTTCCACAGTTGATTGACCCTTCTGGAAAGGAGAGAAAATTCATCTTCTTCTGATGAGGATCCACAAGAGGTTTCTTCCATAGCCTGCAAAACCTTAGAATCATATTTTTTTGTTAGATTTTAATGCTAAAGGCTTACCTTGCTTTTGAAGCTCGTCTTCTTCTAGCTCTATCTCGTGACTTCTGAGGGAGCTGACAAGTTCCTCCAGAGATATCTTGTTGAGATCTTTAGCTAGCTTAAGTGCAGTGACCATTGGCCTCCATTGCTTGGGTAGACTTCTGATGATCTTCTTTACGTGAGCAGTAGTAGAATATCCTTTGTCAATAACCTTCAGTCCAGCAACAAGAATCTAGAATCTTGAGAACATTGCTTCTATGGATTCACTGTCTTCCATCTTGAATGCTTCATATTTTTGAATGAGCGCAAGGGCCTTGGTTTCTTTGACTTGTATGTTGCCTTCATGCGTCATTCTCAAAGAGTCAAACATGTTTTTGATTGTCTCTCTATTTGAGATTTTCTCATATTCTGAGTATGAGATAGCACTGAGAAGTATTGTTCTGGTTTTATGATGGTTTTTAAAATCACGTTTTTGCTGGTCAGGCATCCTTTTTGTCTATCTTCTGACCACTTTCGTCCACTGGATGTGTGTATCCATCAATTACCATGTCCCATAGATCAACATCATGAGCCAGAAAGAAGCTCTCAATTCTGTCTTTTCAGTAGTCAAAGTTTTCTCCATCAAAGACTAGAGGTTTGCCGTTGATTCTGTCCTTGTCCTCATGATAGTCATTGCTGATGTTTTGGCTTGGTCCCACCATAGTGTTTTTGTAAAGCTTGGATCTTGTACTGACACGGTTAAGTGTATGAACTCAGAACCAGGCGCTCTGATGCCAATTGAAGAAGTGAAAAACACAAGAAGGGGGGGGGGGGGGGGGTTGAATTGAGACTTAAAATCAAAAGCGCAGTAGACACAATATTTTTATCCTGGTTCATTTGATCTCAAACTACTCCAGTCCACCCGTCAAAGTGATTTCGCCTCTCTCTAACGAGGACTTAATTCACTAATCAAAAACTGATTACAACACTACTTTGACAACTACCAAAGTCTTCTTGAGTACAACCACAACCCAGTTAATCTCAAGGAAAACTAGCTTAATTAAGATAAAAGAGTATTTCGTGTATAATTGTTTTTCCTTACAAAAACAGTATCACAATTGTGGTATTTTACACAATTTTGAGCATAAATATGAATATGTAGGCTTGCAGTGTTTTAGAGGTATGTTGCAGTAGTATCAAAATCGTAAATGATTTGTCCTCTTAGCTTGTTTATATAGGCATGAAAATCATGTCCAACATAAAGCGTGATAACAGACATTCAATGTTATTACCATATTGAGAAGATTCTTCTCTGAATGAAGTCGTTGCATGTGATGTTGTCTTTATTGAATAGTAACACTTCAGAACTTAGAATATTGCATGCTGCAATTGCTTCAGAACATTGATGACTCAGAGATGTGAGGATCTGATGGTATATGAAACTTTTGTTAAGAATCAGAGTATTCTTCACTTCAGCGCATGTTCTGATCATCATTCTTCAGCGTAGATTCTGATTACCTCAGCTTGAAAGCTTCTATAGCTTAACTTCTGATGTTGTTTTGGTCAGAACTTCTGCATACAAAATAACACAAATTTAGAGTGCATATTTGTTCTTTGCGTTTGTTATCATCAAAACTCTAATTAAGGGTTATAGAATCAAACTATGTTCTAACACTTATCTTTGCTTTCGCTTTACTATGACACCCATAACCAGTACTCTATGTTGGTTTGTCAAGCTTCTTCCAAAATAACTTTACAGTCCACGCAAATCTTCTTATCTAAATTTCCATTATGAAAGAAATATATCAGAGAACATGTCACTCCACTTTTATATGTGATAAAATGCTCCACTCTTTTTCTAAACCATGTATTTTCTCTAGTAAGATCCAAAATTGACGAAAACTCTAAGATGGATTTACCCTGCGAATTCACATCTCCTAGACCTTATCCCTCGTGCAAACTCTCAAAACCTCTTGCTACATTTTGTACGTGGCCATTTAGATATCCTCTTAGAAAAAGCTTATCTCCTTAAGATATATTCTGAAGTAAATATTCTAAATCCTACCAAAACTTTATCTTAAGGTGTTTTGTTGTTCCAATTTGAGGTGTATAACAACTAGTAACATTAAAGGTGTATTGTTCCATTACAAATTTCAAGGTCATGATTCAATCTCCTACTTTGTTTCACCCATACAATATCCTTCTTCCACTTCTTGTTCACAATAATCTCCACCCCAATAAATGTGCTTTTATTCCATGATCTAAAATGAATCTTACCTTTACTCCTTCCGTAACAGTTTATAAGCAAAAAACACACTTTTCTTGTTACAATTTATAAGCAAAAAACATTAATGTGATTTCATTTAGGCATTTTTTTCAAAATACACATTTTCCAATGTAAAATTAAATGTAAATTACATTAAATATATTTTCTCTCTCATTTGTTCTATTAACAACCATCGATTGAAATTGTTTTTACACCTTCCCATAAAATATATTTCGAAAAAGACACAAACATTTAAATTTTCTTAATAAGTGTGAAAATTTGACTTTTGCTTCTAAATCTTTACGGAGAGAGTATTAACTACTTCCTCTATCCCACAATGAATGACTCAGCCCGCCATTTCACACATATTAAGAAAAATGTATAAAATTAATAGAGAGATTAATGTTTTTACTTTAGTATCTCTAATCATATATTGCAAATGATGAAAGTTTAATTAATTAAAGGGTATAATTAGAAAAGTGTATTGGAAATTGAAATTGGTCATTCATTTTAGGACACTATTTTATTTCAAATGAGTCACTCATTGTGAGACGGAGTGAGTAACTTCTTTACCCACATCCGTTTAGGAAAATGTGGGAATCTTTGCTTATGTTTCACTGCATCCAAACAGCGATGCATCAACCCTTACTCTTTTGACATTGTATTTAAGTCATATTGTCTGTTGCTTCTGGACAATGACCTAACATTCATATTATTTTGTTATTGATCAATATCATATAAATTCGATAAAATTTTACGTTAGTTGTCGACTGTCTAACACAACCCTCCCCTTTTATCTGAATATGAATATGACTATTTATTAACCTAAGCATGATATATATATATATATATATATATATATATATATATATATATATATATATATATATATATATATATATATATATATATATATATATATATATATATATATATATATATATATATATATATATATATATATATATATATATATATATATATATATATATATATATATATATATATATATATATATATATATATATATATATATATATATATATATATATATTAATTTTAGTTCGATTAACATGATTTTAGAACATACACTTTGGAATGGTAAAAAAAAATCCGTACTCGTGAATACCCACGGATAAAATTCGTTACAGATATGGATATGATGTCTTAATGGATATCCACAAATAAAATAAATAAATATTTAATTACCCATTTACTTACGGATACAAATATGGATTTGAGAGTATCTATACACGCAAATATCCATATTCGTTAATAATTAACAAATTTACTTAAATATTAATTTATTTAATCTAAAATTATTATTATTATTATTATTATTATTATTATTATTATTATTATTATTTTGTTGAATATAAAATTATTATTATTTTATTAAGTATAATATAATTATTTGAAAATATAAAAAATAAAATAAATGTGATTTATTTTTGTTATTATTATTATATGTTAAATTTGAAATTTTATTTTTCTTTTAAAAAAATAAAAAATTTAATTTATCATATTTTTTTTTTAAATATTCAAATAAAAAGAATATTCATATATATTCGCGGATATTTCAAAATCTATAAATATCCACTTAGATATATCCGCATAGATATGAAACAATATTAAATGAGACAAATAGCATAAAACTAATACCCGAAGCCATAGTACTCGATTGTTATTGTAGTATAGAAAAAATATTGTGCAGGTAAAGAATCACATGATGGAAGACAAATGTTTTGAAAGGTACGCTGAATTGATGCGTTGGACAATTAGGTTTATCCAAGACAACAATAATTGACAAACTCGTGCATTTAAAAATATGGTACTACTATATTGTTAACTTATAAATTTAACACGTGTTAAAGAATTACGTGTTAAAGAATTACACAAACAAAAAAAGTTATTTAAAAAAAATATTTTACAAATAAATTTAATACAAAAAGTTCTACTTATAGTACAATAGTAAATATATTTAGTGACTAAAATTTCATATTTAAAAAAATAAATATCTGAAATATCACAATTTGAAACTCGCATTACATGTATACAGCCTGAAATAACAAATATTTAACTTCATTTGTGTAAAAAATAGTACGCTCCAAGTAGTAGTAATTATTTATATGAGCAGACCTAGTTAGTCTAGGACCAATTAAACATTACCTTTTGGTAATTTAAATTTTTTGGTTGACTGTGCTAATTATAGATAGGTATGCTTTTTTCCATGCAACAGTAGATTATTCAATGTCAAATAGTATATTATGTTCCAAAACTAGCTACTTAAAGTAAAATCAGATAAATTAGCATCATACTATGTGCCAGAAAGTTCCACCCAGTTTCCCAAATCCACAATAAAAGTACAGTACTTATCACGTTTCATATGTAATTAGTCATTTTAATCTTTGTTTAATTTTATGTAGTTAGTGCTGTCACACTACTATGTGCTTTCATTTTTCAATGTTCTTCCTTTCATAAAGACAGGTTTTATATTTAGAGGGTCATCACCTTTTTAATGGACACGTGTCATACGTATATAAAATGGACCATTACTTAAAAATGGTTCAAAACTTCAACAATGGTATCTCTTTGAATAAAGTTTTTGAATGATTTTCACAAATGAAAAATATGCAACACTTCCCCCACCATAGAAGTAGTTCCAGTAAAGACATGTTTGGCCACAGCAAGTACTTTACTAGAGTAGAGAGCTCCTCAGTGCTAGGGGCCTCTTATCTTCTAAGTCATGGTTTTGTGTTAAGGGGCCCAATTGAGTCCTCTTTGCCCATCAATCACAAATCATTAATACATGAGACGAATTATTATATCACACAAATTATTGCACGACAAAAACAATAGTATATGCTATATGCATCTATCGAATTCACTGTATCTTATATATCTTAATAGTATGAAGAATTCAGAATGTTGAATCACTTCACAATGACAACTAAACTATATAAACAGTCATATTGGCGATGAATCGCCGGATTGGTGATTGATGTACTTTGTTACATATCGGTTAGGAGACATATGGGAATTGAGATCAATCCTTTTGGCGTTTAGGCAAAGGAAACGACACTCTTTGAGTTGGATTTTGTTGAGCGTCTGTCTTTTCTTCTTGGGACGGGTTGGGATCGGCGTTGGCAGGTTCTTCCTCCTCAGTTTCTTCTATAGGTTCTGCAGATCTTTTGTTTGGAAATGCAAATTGGTAGTTAGGACTGATTAATGTGTCCTGATCGGGCGGAAGTGGAATGCCAGGTGCTAGAGATTTTGGTAATGGTATCTTGTTGCGGTTTTTAGCTAGCTCCAGAAGCACCTGAAAAGTGATTACATTCAACATATCATCATCTTTAATTGCAGTTCATGAGTCGGTAACTAACAAAATGGATCTTCATATAAGAGGAATGAAGATAACAAGAATAATTTACAACTTTACATGCATCTTCATAGCCAATCCGGTTCAATAACTTTATGAACAAATTGTAACAACTAAGCAGCTCAAATCACTGTGTTAAACGGCGGCTAAAGCAACACTATTGCGTTACTGTTCCGATATACACTATTTAGTATAAAATGATGTCTTGTAATAGATACAGAGACACAATAGCACTGTAGCATAGCAGAATTTGAACGGATTATTATTTTCCGCAGTCCATAATCGACAATAACTTCAACAAAATAGACACACTTAGTTCTTCGGTGGATTTTACACAAGTCATGGTATAGAATGTAGTCAAACACGTATTTAAGTAGGATCGGCTGGCTGGTGAAAGATCATAAAACTATAATCGGAGCACAACATGTAAGATCCTACCAAAGAGGAAAATTATAATAAATAGAAAAAAAAGCCTATAAATCACATCACAACCTTCAACCAATTTAGTTAATAATTCATAATCATCATTCCATAACTTCATAAGTTCAAAAGATATCATCTTAAGTATTCAAAAGACATAACCATCATCTTCAAAAGACTAAACTCAAAAAGAGGCAGCTTTTGTGTTTGAGAAACTGTGGTTTAGGGTTAGATGAAGCACTGATTTTCCACTTAAAGTAAACCGGGGCTGGTGGCGGAAAAAAATCCAGCATTTTTTTTACGATCTTGCTTCAAAGATCATGATCTTCACCACACTGGTGGCAAAAACAATCTTGTTGTGATTGTAGCACGCTTTGGCAGTCGTGGCACGTAAGATCTTAGGATCCAACACTCGATCTTGACTACACTTATGGTATAGTCTAGATTTCAGATAAACGCGTCATCCTCTATCATACTAGCTTGCCACTTGTAGATTTTCAGCAACTTGTTTAAGATTTCTAAGACACTTACTTAAACCGACAACACTCGTTTAGTTTTTAACGACAAAAAAATGTCCCTCTATTTCGTGACAATTGACATGAAACATAATCCAACATTCAGATATGAAAATGAGTAAACACTGAATTATGAAAAAGATTACCTCACGAGGGGGTGGTTGCGAGAAGCTGAAGTTAGCCTGCGATTGAATGGCAAGCTTAACATCATCCACATCAATTGCAGACTTGGTAGCATGCTCTGAATACACCTGAGCATCTGTTAACACATCAACAACATACCGATACCATAGCTCAAGAAATTTATGAATAACACGCGGTTCATATTCTTCTACCCCCATCGATTTCAACAAAGACTCGATAATCTTGGCATCCCTCGGCATCGGCATCGACAACTCCTCATTATCAGCCATAAGAACACACCCCCACTGCATCCATGAAAACAAAAAAACGCAATTATGATTAATTTTAATCAAGATTCAGAGACCCGAAGACGATTCCGACATTATGCTGAAACTGAATTCGCACAGTAAGTGACTTAACAAACAGACTAATCGAATTTAACTAATTAACTAACCCTAATTAAAACAGCTTAAAAAGGATAAGCGATTATCATGTTTTCAACAATGCATCGAATCTGAAAGCATAATAATGAAAATAATTTGAAATAGAAAGAAGTGACAGCGCGAAACAGAAAAAGGAATTGTTAGGGTACCCGTCGATGGTTTTGGACAGTCACGGAGAAGGTTACCTCAAAGTCAGCAGAACAACGAGGGTTCTTTTGATTCTGATTCTGATGCTAAAGATTCAAGAAACAGAAACATTGGGCTTCGGTTTCCCTTTATATAAGATGGTTCCTAATTACACCCTAAGTTTTACTTATACACACCTCCCTTCCCTTTTTAATTGGTTGTATATGTAAAATTATTTTACACTGACAGTGCGCTATCTTTAAACTCATATGAAATAAAATGACACGCGATTCAATTATTATTTTGGCTTCACTACTAAAAAAAGGCTTCGATTTTTAGTTTGGGTGTGTGACACCTATTAGAATAATTAGGGTTTTAAGAAAGATAAGAAAGAAGAACAAGAAGAGAGAAAAAATGTATTTTGAATTTTGTGAAGTTGTTATTATTAAAGATGTTAAACGCTCAATGTAAAATTATTCCAATAGCATATCTATTTATAAGCGATTAAGACTTAAGTCCAAAACATATAATATTATATTTTGACTTCGACACAACAGTTAAATATTGTATTTGACTTAGTCGAATACAACTAACTTCTACTACTACTTCGACTAGGTCGAACACACCTATGTCGAATAAAGACATTTTTACAAAACAATGAATTATAACTTCTAAAACACCATCTAATTCATGTTTTCGGGACTTCTCATCCCAATATTTTTATTCAACTCGTCGATTTTCTTCAGGGGTTTGATGAGTATATCAACTAGTCATCATTTAGTCTTGCAATGCTCAAGTTCAAGCTTCCCTTTATTTACTTGATCCTTGAGAAAATGATACCTCCTCTCTATGTGTTTACTTCGACTATGATATATAGGACGATTGGCTAGGTCGATAACTGACTTATTGTCTACAAACAATTTCATGTTATTAGTGTTGAAGTATGTCGTAAAACCTTTGTTGATGAAGAGAAATGAAACATGTTTCGAGATTGCCAAAAATCAAGACGCAGAAAAGCAACAAGAATGTCTGGTTTGGGCGGCTCCCAGATTTTGAATTTGACCGGATTGGTTTGCGGATCCGTTTATTTAATGTTAGAATATTGGATATATATTAATTTAGAAATAGTATAAATTAATATAGAATATATATTATAAGATATTTATAATATTTTATTCTAATAATTAATGGGTTGTGTTTTTGGGCTTTGTTTGTTGGACTTGCTATTATAAATATGTATTTCTTCAATATCTTACAATGTGACAATCTTAAAGGTTACAGCAAAAGGGTTGGGCAAAAGGGTTTAAGGTTTTCTCAAAGAAAAACTTAGAAAGACAAGGGTTTTGGGAAACACTTGTTTACACCTTGAGTTTGTGTGCTTACATTATTCAGAGTTATAGAGGTTGGGAAATACTTGGGTAGAAAAAAGAGTTTGTTCTTGGAAAATCTAAAGGCGAAGGCTATTTTTTTGTAACTCATCTCTAATCTCTAGTAACAACTTTTCTGAATATAGTGAATTGGATAGTTGCCCTCTCCCCCCATAGTAGATCTTTTGATCAAACTGGATAAACAAACCTTTTATCTTTTTTCGCTTTATTCTATTATAATTTCTACTTGTTGGTTATTATTGTTGAAGGCCATTTATTTTGGTTGCTATTGTTCTTTGCCTCACATATCAAAGTGTTGATTGAAATTGAACCTTGTCATTATCACAACAAGTCTTTCCACCGTGGGGAAAGGGGTATCGTTTACAAGATAACACCATGGCTAAACGGGAGATTGCAGAATTTTTCAGAGACAATAATTTTGGATTGTGGAAAGTGAATATGCAAGAAATTTTAACTTAAGATTTATTTCTGCACACCTTAGTAAAGTAGAGAAGGCTGAGATGATGGATAAGGTCAGGAGTATTATCTTGTGCCTCAGGGATAATATTCTAAGAGAAGTCGCCAAAGAGAAAATTGTTGCTTCAATATGGGCAAAACTTGAATCATTGTATATGACTAAGTCTTTGGCTCACAGGTTGTGTCTGAAACAACTCTATATTCATTTCGAATGGTGGAGAACAAATCCATACTAGAGTAGCTTACAAACTTTCACAAGATTATTGATGATCTTGAGAATATTAAAGTGACGATTGATGATGAGAACAAGGATTTACTCTTGTTGAACTCATTATCCAGATCCTTTAAGCACTTTAAGGATGCCCTTCTTTATGGTCAGGAAGGTTTATCACTTTGGATGAAGTCCATACGATGGTAAAATCCAAAGAATTTTCAAAAGTGAAAGATTTGAAGATTAAAGATAGTGGTGAAGGCTTGAGTGTCTCAAGAGGATGAATTGAGCGTAGAGGGATATATAAATCAAAGAAGTTTGATAAGTTAAAGGTAAAATGTTTTAATTGTTAGAAAATTGGTCACTTCAAGAAGCATTATCCAGAGAGAAAGGTCAATGATGATTTTGTTCAAGTTGTGGTTGCCTTAGACGAGGATGGTTATTAGGATGTTGATGCAATAGTAGTGTCGAGTTTGGAAATTGAAGATAGTTGGGTTATTGACTCAGGTTTCTCTTATCACATAATTATGTTTAAGTTTATGAGTTTCTTATTCACAGTGTGAGTTATGTTCCAGAACACAAGCGAAATTTGTTATTTATAAGTATGTTTGATAATTTAGGCTATTGCACTAGAGTTGAACATGAGTGTTGATGATTTCGCATGATGAAGTGATTATTTATAAAGGGTATAAAATATGTGGTATATATATTTTCTAAAGTTCAAATACTGTTATTCATTCATCAATAACTAGTGGAGGATTTCATGACAAGAAATAGCTATGGGATTTGA
>CATIWC010003335.1:0-52695 GCA_948472305.1 Vicia faba
TTGTTGTTGCTACTGCTGATGGAGTTTGTGTGCATGATGTTTTATCTGATGTTCTGACATCTTGTCTGATGTGAAAATCATGTTGTGGGACTTATTTATCTTCTACTGCATATGCCTCTGATGTGTGAACTTGGATAGTTCATATTGGTTTGGTAATTTGGATTTTCTGGTGATTTAGGTTTTCCTATTAAGGGGGAGTACTGGTTATGTGTGACAGGGAGGGTATGGACCTGTTCGAAGTTGTGTTGTGTGATGTCAGACAACATTTCTTGACATCTGTCTTCTGGAGCTTTAAAGAAGAGGTGTCTGTGAGGTTGGATCTCTCTGTAACTGCATGTTTTCTCTGACATAGTTTTATGTTTGTAGTTCATACAAAGTTTACATGGTTCTCATGTAGCTTGTGTTGTTCTTTATGGATTTATTCCTCTTCTCAAGTTTTAATTGTGCTAAGGTTATTTTAGCCAAAATTTTCCCAAGGAGGATATTGTTAGATCCATAATTTTTTTATTAGCATAAATTTTGATAAAACATAATTCTTAAGTGATGTTGAGCAAGATATCACAACATCTTGACCAACTGTCATGACAGGTTTTGCTGTCATGTATATCAGACATATGTTAAGTCATGTGTCTTGACATCTTGACCTACTCTACAGCAGGTGCTGGTATTATTTTTCCTTGAAGATTTGATTGAAAAATATGAGATCCTGGATGTTTATAGTTCTCATACAGGCGCAGATAATCAAGGATATTTTAGGAACAATGCATATTTGATTTGGTTTCATAAAAAGTATCTTTGAGACTTTTTAGGAAACTTTGAAGATTTGTTCCTATTTTTGTGTGAAGATCTTGAAGCTGATTTAAAAAGTAGAAGATTGGATTTAATTGAAGAGTCCAACCTCATACTTCAAGAGTATATAAATAAGGACTTGTTAAACCTAAAATAGCAAGCATTCACAATAAGAAAAGTTATGGGTGCAATATAAGGGTTTTGGGTGTTAGGAGTCTTTTAAAGTCTTTGTATTTTCTTTGTATGTCACTCATGTATCTTTTGATACATTGAGGTAGACTAATTGTTCTTATTTGGATCTTTTAAGAAAAATTAAGTATTGTTCTCACTCATGAGCTTTTAAGCAAAGAGTTGAGTGTTGCATTTGAAGTGTAATCTTCTATTTTTTTTCTTTGGTTTTTGTCACAGGTTTTATCAATGGGGTGATTGTGGGAAGTGAGAGTCTTGTTTCTTTTGGTTTTATCACTGGAAGATTAGCTTGTGAAGGCTCTCCTAAGCTTGATAGAGTCTTGTTTTTCTAAGGGTAATTGTTACTTGTGGACACCTCAAGGAATCAATGATACCTCCACCTGTATGTTGTCCAAGGAAGATGAAGTCAATCCGTGACATCAAAATATTGTTCATTTACATTTGAAGAATATGAAGAAGATTGTGTCTAAAGAAGCTATCAGGGGAATTCTTAAACTCAAAATTGAGGAAGGAAGAATTTGTGGAGAATGTCAAATTGGAAAGCAAACCAAAATGTCACACCAAAAGCTTCAACATCATACAACATCAAAATTTCTGCAACTTCTTCATATGGATTTGATGGGACCTATGCAAGTTAAAAATCTTGATCGAAAAATGTAAGTTTATGTTATTGTCGATGATTTTTCAAGATTCACTTGGGTGAATTTCATCAGAGAAAAATAAAAAGTTTTTTAGGTCTTCAAGGAGTTGTGCCAAAAGCTTTAAAGAGATAAGGAAAGCAACATTGCCATGATCGTAAGTGATCATGGTAGGGAGTTTGAAAATAGAAAGTTTGTTGAATTTTGTGCCTTTGAAGGTATTAGTCATAAATTTTCCTCTCATATTACTCCTCAACAGAATGGAGTTGCTGAAAGAAAGAATATAACTCTACAAGAATCAACAAGAGTCATGCATCATGCAAAGAAGTTGCCATATCATTTTTTAAGTCCACCTTAAGGACTGGAACATCAAATACTCTATATGAGTTATGGGAAAGAAGGAAACCTATAATCAAATACTTTCATGTTTTTTGGAAGTAAGTGCTACATCTTGGATGATCGTGAACAAAGAAGGAAAAATGGAACCCAAAAGTGGATGAAGGGATATTTCTGGCTACTCTGCATAACAACAGAGCCTATAGAGTTTTTAACACTAGAACTCAGGTCATGATGTAGTCTATAAATGTTGTGGTTGATGACTCAAGCACAGACAATGATCATAATGTTGAAGGCAATGTTGGAACATCGTTCCAAATGGATGGTGAGTCAGAAAATATGGAAGAAGATGACACCAATGCTGAGAGTGATGATGTCGAACCTGAGGACAATTCAAGTTAATAAGGTCCCTTCAATCATAATTTATAAAGGTCATCCTATAGAACTCATTTATAAGAAATCTTAACCAAGGGTTTACTACTAGATCAAGGGAGCTTATTTCTAACTCTTATTTATTTCTAAGATTGAACCCAAGAATTTAAAGGAAGCCTTAAATCATGAATTCAGGATCAATGTCATGCAAGAAGAACTTAGTCAGTTCAAGAGGAATGTAGTTTGGGACTTAGTTCCTAGGTTCTAGTGCGAACTAATGTCATTGGTACTAGGTAGGTGATACAAGAACAAAACTGATCAAAGTGGAGTTCTCACCAGAAATAAGGTCAGACTTGTGGCACAAGGCTACACTTAGATTGAAGGAATTGATTTTGATGATACTTTTTTTATCTAATTTCTAGAATTGAATCCATCAGACTATTGTCTGGAAGTGGCCTGATTATTGAAGTTTAAACTGTTTCAAATAGGATGTGAAAAAGTGATTTTCTGAATGGGTACTTACTTGATGAGGTTTTTGTTGAACAACCAAAGGGATTCATTTATCCTACTTATCCAGGTCATGTGTTTAACCAAAAGAAATCTCTATATGGATTGGAAGCAAGCTCTTAGAGCTTGATATCGAGAGGTTGGCAAAATTCTTCTTGTCAATAATGGATATAGGAAAAGAGGAATTAAACAAGACCATGTTTATCAAGTAGAAGGATGGAAAAGATAAGATTGCTCAAATATATGTTGATGACATTGTGTTTGGAGGGATGTCAGACCAGATGGTGGATCATTTTGTCAAACAAATGCAATCAGAATTTGAGACGAGTCTTGTTGTGAATTGACATATTTTCTTGGACTATCAAGGTGAAACAGATGGATGGCTCTATCTTCATCTCTCAAAGTAAGTATGCAAGAACATAGTAAATAAGTTTGGTATGGAAAATGCAAGTCACCAAGCAGGACACCTGCTCCTACTCATTTGAAACTATCAAAGATGAAAAAGGTGTTGTTGTTGATTAAAGCTTATATAGAAGTATCATTGGTAGTTTTCTTGTACCTTATAGCTAGCATACCTAATATCACATTTGTTGTGGGTGTGTGTGCCAAGATATCAAGCTGAGCCAAAAACAAGTCACGTCAATCAAGTAAAAAGGATTTTTAAGTACATCAATGGTACTAGCGACTATGGTATGTTATAATCTCATGGTTCAAATTTCATGCTGGTGGGGTATTGTGATGCAGATTGGGGTTGTAGTGCTGATGATAAAAAAATAACTTTTAGTGGATGTTTATTTTGGGGAAATAATCTGATTTCCTAGTTTAGTAAGAAATAGAATTGTGTTTCTTTGTCTACTACTGAAGTTGAATATATTGTAACTGGAAGTAGTTGTTTACAACTGATGTTGGATTGAAACAAATGTTTAAAGGAATAATAATGTCAAGCAAGATGACATGACATTATACTGTGACAATCTGAGTGCTATCAATATTTCAAAATCCTATTCAACACAACAAGACCAAGCATATTGACATTCGTCATCATTTAATCATAGATATTATTGAAGATAAGGTGATTACTCTGGAGCATATAACCACTAAGAAATAACTGGCTGATATTTTCACCAAAGTGTTGGATGCAAATCAGTTTGAAAAGCTCATGGGTGAGTTGGAAATCTAGATTATTGGGAAAGTTATAAGAAATTATAGATATGGATGAGTGCAATTTATACTTGCATCTTCCTCTATTTATGGTGCTTGGGAAGCCTAAGAAAGTTGATATAGTTAAAGGATGGAACAAAAGATCTCTACAAGGTCAAAAGGCTGATGACAACAACAAGAGGTGCAGAAGGATCTTTGACCGGGGCAAGAGGTAGAAGACCACTTGAATTATGTTCAAGAGTTTATGTGTTTTCAACTGTTTGTGTATGCTTCGATCTATATTTATGCTTGTGTGCATTGTGTGTGCTTCCAATTTTGTTTACATTTACTCTATTTTTGTCAATTTTTGGCTAAAATTGGGGAGTAAAGTGTTAGTGTATTTTGTTTGTCCTGATGTTATGTCACATGTCTTGGCATTTTGATTAACATGATGATAGGACTGTACTACTGCTAAGGGAAGAGTAGTCTATTGTGGTTGCTTGCTGAATGCAACTATTTTGGGGGAGCATGATAGTTTTCATGCTTGTTGTTTGTTGTTGTTATTGTTGCTGCTACTGCTAGTGGAGTTTGTGTGCATGATGTCTTATATGATGTTTTGACATCTTGTCTGATGTGAAAATTCCTGTTGTGAGGCTTATTTATCTTCTTCTACATGTGCCTCTGATGTGTGAACTTGTATAGTTAATATTGGTTTGGTAATTTGGATTTTCTGGTGATATGGGTTTTTCCTATTAAGGGGGAGTACTAGTTATGTGTGACAGGGGGAGTATGAACTTGTTCGAAGTTATGTTATGTGATGTCAGACCGCATATTTTGACATCTTTTTTTTTTGGAGCTTTGAAGAAGAAGTGTCTGTGAGGTTGAATCTCTCTGTAACTCCATTTTTTCCCTGACATAGTTTTATGTTTGCAGTTTGTACAAAGTTTACATGGTTCTCATGTATCCTGTGTTGTTCTTTGTGGTTTTATTCCTCTTCTTAAGTTTTAATTGTGCTAAGGTTGTTTTAGCCCAAATTTTCTTAAGGAGGAGATTGTTAGATCCATGGTTTTTTTATTGGCATAAATATTGCTAAAACATGGTTCTTAACTGATGTGAGCAAGAGTGTCACAACATCTTAACCAACTGTCATGACAGGTTCTGCTGTCATGTATATAGGACAGATGTTAAGCCAAATGTCTTGACATATTGGCCTACTCTACAACAGGTGCTGCTATTATTTTCCTTGAATATTTGATTGAAAAATATAAGATTATGGATATTTTTAGTTCTCATACAGGTGCATCTAATCAAGGATATTTTAGGAATAATACATATTTGATTTGGTTTTGTAAAAAGGATCTTTGAGACTTTTTTAGGAAATTTTGAAGATTTGTTCTATTTTTATGTGAAGTTCTTGTAGCTGAAAAGTAAAAGATTGGATTTAATTGAAGAGTCCAAGCCCATACTACAAGAGTCTATAAATAAGAACTTGTTAAACCTAAAATAGCAAGCATTCATAACAAGAAAAATTATGGGTGCAATATAGGGGTTTAGGGTTTTGAAGTCTTTTAAAGTCTTTGTTTTTTCTTTGTATGTCACTCATGTATCTTCTGATACATTTAGGTAGACTAAGTAGTGTTCTCACTCATGGAGGTTACATTGGCTTGTAAGAAAAACTAAGTATTGTTCTCACTCACGAGCTTTTAAGCAAAGAGTTGAGTGTCGTATTTGAAGTGTAATCTTCTATTTGTTTCTTTGGTTTTTGTCACGGGGTTTGTGACAAGTTTTATCACTGAGGTGGTTATGGAAAGTGAGAGGGGGATCTCATATCTAGAGGGTTTTAGGTATAAGTTGCACAAGGTAGTGATTAGGCGATAAGTTGTAAACTAGGGTTGGTTTAACTTTGAACTAATACTATCATAGTGAATTTTCTTCTTGGCTTGGTAGCTCCAGAGTATGTGACATTGCATCAAACTTGGTTAATAATTGAATGTGTCTTTTACCTTCTGTAATTTAAATTCTACATAATTTACATTTTTGTAAAAGTCTTTTCTATCAGCAGATGATGTCATAACATATGTCTTGACATTGTGTTTTAGTGTTGGGACATCAGTATTGACATTTATTTAAAGTTCCAGAATTTTAGTACCCACTGGAGATGGTTGAAATTCTCATCCATAATTTGATCACAGTTGTAAGTTTCAACTAGAGTGAAGCAGAATAGCGAAAAATATTTCACAATGATTGTAGATTCTAACTGAGGTAAAAAATACATTTGATTTTATTTAATAACTTATGTGGAATGCATGGTTCACTAACCGCTAACTAAACATATAACCTTTCAATTTGATTTATAAAATAATAATACTCAATGACACGAGGCCCATTATCAAACCGGCCCCGTCAGGCCCGAGATATAAATACCTTTGTAAAGGGTTTTCAGGGTACACAATATCTAATATCTACTTTCATCACGAGCTACCTTGAATCCTAATATGACTTAGGAGTTAGAGTGCTACCCATGCAAGTACCCCCCTAAGTCTATCGTATTGGAGATGGCAAACATCAATTAATGACATCACTTCAAGACTAATACCTCTGGTTCAAAGAGCATCGTGATCACAACCTCTTATCCACGAATGTTGCCACGTCGTAGTGTATTGGAAGCTTTGCTCCACCATAGTTTCTACAATCATCACTATTTATGTTTCCACAATGGAACAATGGCGTCGTCTATGGGAATAAACTTGCTCGATTCCTATGACTTCCACATTCAATCCTCATATTTGAACTCTGAAAACATCACAGGGTGAGGAAATGAATTTTCAAGAAGCCAAAATCTCATATTTGGATCCACCGAACTCCAATCTAACGTCGGACAAGCGATTACGTCGAATTTGAGCCACTGTGAAATAACACCAGCAGACACCCCGAAGGAGAGGTCCGAGTTCGGGGATATTCCACTCAACTAGGAGCATCAGCCTTAGACGCTCAGGAAATTCGATCGATGGACATCTTCATATCCATATTCAGACTCGCAAATCCGGGGTGAGACGAGTCTTATTTCACCATCAACCGAGACAATATTATGGGTTCGTCCCACCAAGTGCACCTGTCGAGTGGGTCTCGTTAAATCCTAGATAAAGTTTATCCCGGACTCAGGTAAGAGCGTAGAAAAATTACTCCCAGGAGATTTGGTGGTAAGCTTACCACCATGGCTAACACCAGATGTTTTATCATCGTAAAAGCCTCACGCCAGATATCTCATTATTATAATGACAAGTCCCAATTCCGAATAATTAGTGAGGAAGACAGACGCCCAGTCGATGGAGAAAGGAAGGGCCACATGGCTCTCCATCAGATGGAAAAGTCTCCAACACCCCGACTTTGTTCCCAATGAAAATTAGAATGTTCTTCGAGGTGTTAGTAAGGAAGAAGGGTGGCTCGCATCTAATGGAACATGAAGGAGAGTAACTACCCAGGATACTCTACCTAACACGAAGTTCGAGGAGCGTTAGAGAGCTGCCGCACTCAACAAATGCTAGTCAGAATTTCCTCAACATCTAGGCAAATGAGCTCCTTCCAAAGTAGATCTGAGCACAAGCAAATTGGTCCATCTCAACCTAGATACTAGAGTAATACATGCACATCAGATTCCAAATACATCCTAAGCTAAGGGCCCGACCATCTAGATCTTTTGGCCTTCAAGCCACCCGAACCACACATTCGGGGTCGAGCGCTCAGTATGCACTTGCGGGCCGACCGTAAAATTTAATTAAAGTATTTGTAAATTAATTATATAATAGTGAAATGAAATATATATATATATATATATATATATATATATATATATATATATATATATATATATTATATATATATATATATATATATATATATATAAACACATTTCTATTATACTTTAGTTGTTCTTCTTTCTGCCTTATCCCCTCTTTAAGGCACAAAATGTGAATGCACGTAACATCAAACTAGGGAACAACCAATGTAGTCGATGCCTCTTAAAGGTCTAGGGATGTTGTCGAGACACTTTACATGTCTGACTACAACAATCAACACCCTCTCAGCAATTTGCCCACGTGAAGGTTCAAGGGTGCGTTTGGAAACGCTTAGTACGCTCGGCTACAACAATCAATTCCCCACAACGTCTCGTGCGTCTTAGAATTCATGGGATCTTTCATTAATTCTTAGTACGCCCGACTACAACAATTAATTCCCCACAGCACCTCGTGCATCTTCAAAAATCGGGGGAGCAGTCGGAAATACTTAGTATGCCCGACTACAATAACTAATTCCCCAAGGGGTGATATTGGAGATGTTGTGCAAGTCCCAATACATCATTCAAATACCCCTACAAAATAAACACATGCTTTCACGTGTAGTTGGTGTATCCCCATTTGGATCTAACCATTCCAAGGGAGAGCGTGGTGAAGCATAAAGACGTCCACCTCGAACTGAGATTTCTCCTCAGGGACAGGGATATGGGATCCTCTATCATTGGCTTGCTATGATCCTCTATGACGTGGAGTGTCATTCAAAACATGGTCGCCTCTATCCAGTTTCATGTCCCTCATTTGTAAGTATGATTTCGAAACATGACCATGATTAACTAGACCTCGTGTCTTTTCCATATAAATGTGATTAAGGCATAGTATCGTATAGCTAATTTGGCATAAATACTTACAGGTAAAAATTAAGAGCGTAAATTCCCTGGACCCGAGCTCATGTTTCACTGGTTTCTTATCTGACAAACAGACACATCAAATTGTATCAATGCTTCCTCTGCGCTAGCACATTTCGAGTACTGCCATGCACTACTGCCTCAATGTTCCATCAAGATAATGAGTACGTCTTAATGTAAGATACTTCCAAGCAAAACATCCATACACGACTCCTTAAAAGACTTAAAGTTCATTTAAACTTTAAGAAAATATCATTGTTTAATCTCTATAGAAAACAAATTATGTCAATTGCAAGGTTCCAAAGCAAGCCCTAGTTCTCCTCGGATCCTAGTTCCCATTGGATCCCAATCGAACAATAACAACAGTTGAATAAGGAGTAATAGTATTCCAAAAAGCATAAATATGCTAAAGGTAATAATTGAAATAGATATATGAAAATATTGTTTACAAATCGAGGCACAAAGGCACTGTCAAAAGTTACATGAGCAAATAAAGAAAAGAAAAAGAACCAAAAGGCTCTTAGACATCAGCAGCCGACTCCTCAAATCTAGGACAACTTCTTGTATCCGTTCCAGAAGCATTTTCTAAAGGATCCAGCTGGTAACAATGATTGTAAGGCCATAACAAAACACTCGGGCCTGCTCCAAAATTTCATCTTGAACCCTTCACACGACCTCTACTACTCATTCAAGGGATTCCCTAGATTTTTGCCGAGTAAAAGCCTCTTCTTCCTCAAGACCTTTGAAGGAACTGGCTCGGTCATCCTTCCTATGATGAAGAGCTTTTCTATCTGCTTCGAACACTAGACACGCTTCAGCTGCATCTTTATAAACCTTCTTACAATGCTTCTCTCCATCAGCAAGGGAAGCCTTCAACTTCTTTATCTGAGAAGCCAAAGTGGATGGTCGACCATACTGATCTACCTCTTCCAATAAAGAGTGAACATCATCAAAATTCACCTGAAGTTCACCCTTTCCTTCTCAGCATCATAATTTTCCCACTCAATGGCTTCATACCTCTCTCTTAGATCATTCCATTCCCTTGAAAGCTCGCCAAAACTCGGAACATCATCATAGCCAACAAATACAATAGAAACAAGGGATCCTACCTTGAAAAAAGTACGAGAAGTATATGCAAAAAGGCTCTTCCTGTCAGTTGAAGAGAAACCCCCGATAAAATTCAGGTCTTCATAAGCCATGGCAGCAACAAATTCCTCTGGGGTGCTAGGTACCAGTGATTGAAGAATAGTAGGAAGTCGGAAGAAAGGAGTAAGAACCTCCTGCTCGCCACCCTCCGATAAGCAAGCCTATTTGAGAGAAACTTCTTCAACGGGTGTAGAAAGACTATCACGCCGACCTCTCTTGGCAGGGGAAGAAGAAGGTGAAATTTCCCAAGCATAAAAATCAGTCGTCGTAGTAGTTTTCTGACCTATCTCAAGAGTCGTGACCAGGATAGTAGTTTTGACTACCTCCGATGCAACCACCACAGCAGGAATTTGAGCCTCATGAGCAGAAGTAGAAGCAACAACATGTGCCACTAGCATCTGAATGGGCAAGCCAATTATAAGGCCATGAACATTAGCAAGCGTCAGAGCTTTCCGCAGTTGACCCAATTATTCATGTTTTCTGCAAGGCACAAGTTGCATTGTTAAAAAAATGGAACTTGGATCTCCACCCTTACCAAAACGTTTTTGTATCTCGGGAGGATCAGATACACTAATTATCGCGTGAGTATCTATGCTCCTTTTATTTTGCTGAAAAGAAAGTACTTTTCCAGAAACAATTCCTTCTTCATATCCAAGCGCCTAATACCAGGCATATAAATCCTCTTTCTTTTTTACTTCTTCAGGAGATAGAGGAGGTAACCTATAATGATAAGAAGAAATAGACTGATGGAAATGAACTCTGGACCAGTACTTACGAAAACTACCTCTGCAAGATCGGGCACTTCCCATCAGAGCCAGATACAAATAGAAGGCCAGACGTACCTCAGAAGTGACGATTTTAACCAATATAAAATGCTATAGGAAATCACCCCAATCATATGCAAAATAACTGAACTAAGGTACTTGAGGACGAATGGAGATCAATCCTTGATCTGGAGCATCATCCAATGAAGTACGAGATACATAAAAAAGGTCAAAGAATATCCCTAATAAAGGTTTCCAAGACTTTTACTCATCACAAAGCTAGAACACCGTCATGAAAGCCCAAAATTTAGGATGAAGCTGCGAGGAGGCAACATTTAGATGGTTCATCATGGCCACCTCAAGTAGAAAAAGGCATGCGTATCCCTAACCAGATGAAGAGACACTCGTACAAAGAAACCAAACAAACCTCAAACGAGCTGCATACCCTCTCATCTGGGCCAACTAGAAAAATCACATAATCATAGGGATTGTCAACCATGATTTCGGCCTGGGTTATAATGTCAACGATGTTCAAGATAGAAGGAGTCCCAACTATTTTGGCAGACACCCAATGTTATATATTAGAATTAGCTGGTTCTATTAATAGGATATCCTTACGGGCCAATACGCTAGCTTTATGATGGTTATCAGGACTGACCCATAACAAGACATCATTCCTACCTTAGCACTCCATATGAAAAGCAATTTTAGCATCACTAGGGTCATAACTAATTAACTCCCAGTATGTTTTGACAAAGGGACAATCATGCTCCCTCCTTTGAAGGGAATCATCTATTTCTGCCTTGGTCAAGACAAGAGGAGGCATATGTCTCCCGACAAGGTTTTCACCCCTGTCAGACTTTGCATAAAACAAAGTATTTGGAGTATTCTTAGAGAGAGCTTCGTCTGAAATATATTCTCTATACGAGCCTTCCATTTTTGAATCATCACTCAAAAGGATAACCCCTGACTAAAAATCCCCACTGTCAGAGGGGAAAGAATGCAATTCAGACCTATTCCCATTTTAGGTAGAAACACTACCCTCTGTGAATGCATTTCTCTTTTAGATGTTTTGCATGATGTCAAAACTAGGAATTGGTTTAACTTTTCTATACATTGAACAATATCTATGAGTATATGTGTCCATCCTTGAATTAGAAGTATATAGGAACCTTAAGAAGCATATAGAACAAGTTTGGTTTGGTTATCCATTAGTCTCATGAAATAAAAATCAATTTCTGCACAAAACTTATATGCATGTCTCGACACATTCTGCTTCGTGTCGACACATGTGCTTTTGTTATTAAACATATAATTCTCTAGAAGTTTGTGTGGACTTATCCTCTTGTTTTTGTTGACACATATCTTCAAAACTACTATATGTGTCGACACATATGTGCTTTGTGTCGACTCATGTTCTATTTTTTTAAGCTTGAAAGCCTCTGGAAGTTTTTTCCGACTCATGGCATGTTAAAGGTCGACACATGTTCTTGTTTCTATCACGTATGTGTCGATACATCACTTGTTCGTGTCGACACATCCTGTACCAAACTTCAAAAATCAGTTTTTCATAGGCCTTTCTTTTGCCTCCAAGTCTCACACTTATATATATATATATATATATATATATATATATATATATATATATATATATATATATATATATATATATATATATATATATATATATATATATATATATATATATATATATATATATATATATATATATATATATATATATATATATATATATATATATATATATATATATATATTGCATCATTTTCATTTTAATGAAACTATAAACACTTACTTGATTTCTCTTCATCTTCAACCTTGACCTTATGCATACACACAAACAACGTACACATAATCATTCATTGTTTGGGTGCCAACTAGACTCGATTGATAATGTTCAATTTAGGTTGGTTGTAACCTAAGATTGGGTTGAGAATCAAGGAGGTTTCATCACGAAAAACTGCGAGAATTTTTACCTTAAGATCGTGTGGAGATTTGAGGGTTTTTAACAAGAATGTGTCGATATTGGATTCAAATGATCGAAGACCTTGAAGAACGGGGTGGTTCTTGCAATCCTAGTAGCATGAAACGGTGAATCATCCAGTAACCTTTGGTGATAACACGCTTGCAATTGGATTCGACCGAGTGAACTTTAAAGACAATTTTACTTCAAGTTATTAGCGTGAAATGATGGATCAATTGGAGTTGTTAGGAGCTAGATCTAAATCCATCAAGCCATAGGGAATTTTGTTGGATCATCATCAACCATTGGTGTTGTATGGGTGCATTGCAACATTTCTCTTGTAAAGATACTTTTGCAAATAGTAAGAAATTGGTCTCAATTCCAAAACAAAATTGGGGGGAGACGTAGCCATAGTGAGGAAGATTGGTGAAATTCCTTAACAAATCCT
Source organism: Vicia faba (assembly GCA_948472305.1). NCBI lineage: Eukaryota > Viridiplantae > Streptophyta > Magnoliopsida > Fabales > Fabaceae > Vicia > Vicia faba. Next base: position 13,013 of record CATIWC010003335.1, read on the forward strand.
TGTGTCGTTCTCTCTCTTTCTCTTTATCTCGCTTTATTTATTTTACATTTTGTTAGCAGTTTATTACACTTTTGATTGTGCAAATTGATTCAGATAGAAGTTTTCTTTGAAAGTTTAAATCAATTTTTTTTGTTCTTATAAAAACTTTGATTGTAAGAGGTTTTAACATCAACAAAATTCAAAGGAATTTTTGGAAAATTAAAGTGCAAACTAGGTGTTCGATAAATTTTCTAAGTAAGCTTTTACCTTCGATTTCATTTGAAATATGTTACTTAATTGATTATGTTCAAATAGTTGATTGAGAATTTTTGTGTTGCTCACTTATCATCTTTACTTAACATGAATTGATGGATCGCATATTCGAGCTCCAATAATTGCGAGCTTTTAGACGACTTTGATCTAGGATATGACTTCTGCTAACCATTGTTTTTGACGTGATTTAAAAAATGTTTTAAATTGAAGTTTGAATTGGGTATTGTGATACGGTGGCAGAACCGACTGTTTTGGCTGGTTTGCGTTTTGCATTTTTTGTTTGCAAAATGTCGCGGTAAGCAAGAGTCGCCATCGAATTTTATTTCATCCAATCATGGAAAAGGAAAAAGAACAGAAAAAATCTTTTTTCGAGATATTCTGAGTACGGGGGTAGATTATAGAAAGGGAAGGTGTTAGCACCCTTTCTATCTGTAGTTTTCTACGGGCTCTTAGGTACTTGCTCATTTTTCAAATTGCTTGTGTGTGTTTATCTTGAAAATGTTTTACTTCGTGATAACCCTTGTATCAGTCCTCAAGGATGTGACGAAGTTTGTTTTGAAAATTTGTTTTGAAAGGTGTTCGTGTGAAAAGTTTTTATTGAGCAAGTACTTAAGATTCCACCTACTCGAAAAAATATTGTTTGTTCTCGTTTCCTTTAGACAACACTATCCTACTATTAAGGAGTAGGTAGCACAATTGCTGGAGTTGTAAGGGACATTCGAAAGGGACAAGTACAATCACTAAAACAATAGTTAGAAAACTTTAGTAGTAACCCTAGAGTCTTAAGATCTTTCCGAGGCAACATCTCCGAGGCAACATTTCTGAGGCAACATTCGAATGGGACAATTTGATCTTTTTAAACTGGAGGGTAACCACTAAAACCTCCTATACTTAATGATTGTTTACCGAATGCAACCGAAGTGAGGTAAACCCTAGGAGTGAATATGTGCATATGATTTGTTTGAGTTATTTGATCTTTTCACATTAGGTGATATATCGTTTTAATTTCAGATATTCTTGCCATACAATCCTATTAACATACATCTAGACAGTTAAATATTTGCAGGAATTAAAAATGCGAAAAATAAACCTAACTATTACAAGGCTTTGACAGTTACATAATTGTCTTGACGGGAAATAAAAGTGAAGAATTTTAAAACCCTAATTAAAACTATTACAAACTCGAAACAGTTACAATAATAATAAAACAAATTAAAATGTGCGCACCAAATTAAATGCGAGGAGAAATTGAAAACCCTAAAAACTGACTAGAAAAATATTGAAGTTATTTTTTTGAGAAAAGAACTAATTAAGTTATGTACGGCTAATCCTAATTATAATTATTTCAATTATGAAAAAACGAAAAGTATTTAAGTTCCTAATTAATTAAAATAAATATTTTAATGAAAAAAAATGATTTTGGCGTATTTTTGGTGGTTTTTTATTTGAGGAAAGAAATTTAATTGTAAAATTAAAAAACCTAGTTTCTATTTGATTTTAATTATGAAAAGAAATTAAATTTAAATAATTTTCTAATTATATTTGTTGTACCCCAAAATTTTCCCTCCCATATTCCTCAAGATTTGTCAAGAATGATCTTCAAATTGTTCAAGATGGCTCAAGGGTTGTACAGTCAAACCACCTCCTAAGACAGCTGAAATTAGGGTTTTGGTTCTCTCAAGGAATTTGGGGTTTTCAATGGTTCAATCAAGTCTCATAGGCCTATATACATTCTCAAGCACCTACATACCAAGTTTCAAGACTCACAGTGCCAATTTGCACAGTCAAAAGCCTCATTTGATCCACAGTCAACTGCAAGGGCAAAATGGTCATTTTGCAGTCAAAAGTCAGAATTTTTGGTCAACATCTTATTTTGAGTTCACAATCATAATTTGATCAAGTCTTGATCATGATTCCATAAGAATAGCTCAAAAATCATCAAGATGCAAAAAGTTACTATTTTTGGACAGCAGAAAAGTCAACTTTATCTTGACCAGGGCATAACTTTTTCATGGTTTGTCAAAAAAATTCCATCCAATGCTCATTTTGAAGAGGATTCAATTTCCTACAATCCATATTCACACTCCAAGTTCAAGAAATGCTCTCACAAGAAGTTACCAATTTTTACATTATAGGTCAAATTCAAAAGTCAACAAAAGTGCACTTTGAGTCCAAGGCCATAACTTGAGATTGGTAAATTCAAATGACATGGGACCAAAGGCATTGGTTAGAGGACTTCAAGCACTTTCCAAAATGTCCAAGAACATGATCATATGATCAAAATTGAGCAAGTTGTGCATTGGAGAAGTTGGGAAATTTTCATGAATTTGCAAAAGTCAACTTTGCTCAAAACACCTTCTTTTTGCCAATGGGCCTCAAATCTCTTCTTGAAACTTCACCCATGACCTATGAACGACCCACCAAGCTTAATGGGATTTATTTTCTTATTTTTATTGATTAATTGGATTTTTAATTAATATTAATTCATTTAATTAATTTAAATCATAAGAAAATAGAAGATTTGTTTTTTAAATCTTTTTGTGAAGCAAATATAACCTAAACATGCTGGCAAATTCGTGCACAAGTCAAAGATACAAAAAAAATCCAAAATTGGCAACTTTGTTCAATCATGAAAAATCAAGAATATTTGAATCCAATCAAAGATTTAAACATCAATGCACATGGACGATTGAAAGCTGCAGAAAAGACCCTGTCCAATTCAAGAAATTCCAAGAAAAATTGAAAATATGTTCTTGCATTCCAGGCCAATTCAAGGCGTGCTATTCATTCAAACATATTACAGGAGGTCCCAGGAACGTTTTACAATCAAATTCAGGCACTGAAGCTCAAGGAATCGTTGCACACAGTTTCACGGTTTGCCATTCTTATTCAGAATTATATATCTTGATTCATGCGCATTTAACACGTTTTCATGATTGTTTTGCATTGCTAGAGACTGAACAAAGCTAATGGCATGGTTTAATTGAACTATAACGCCCTGAATCAAAAGATGCCATGATCAAATTTCTAGGGTTTCCAAGCTTTAAATTAGGGCTTTCTAAACCAGGAAAAATTGGGACTAATAAGACACATGGTTGAAATTGTTAGACCCAGACGAACATGACTCACCCCTCGCGAAATATTTATGACCACTGTGGTTCTAATCGCTATTTTTCGTGCAGATAGATAGTGGAGGTTAAAACCCCCCGCTATTTGATATTAGTTACACAGAAAAAACGAAGAAGACGAGGACGTGTTGGCACATGGTTGGCCAATTTGAAAAAACGCGCGTTTGTTTTTATTTTACAGCGTTTTAATTGTTTTTCATATATAATAATTTCATCTCCTTATGATAACAAAGAAATGCGCTAGTTGAGTTGGCAAGCAGGTGGATGGAAAAGCTATTGGGACCTGGGTTCGAATCCCAGGTCCCCTAAAACATTTATTCCTTTTTTTTCTTTGTATGTTCACATGCAGGTTTCAAGAGATGGTCTACCATGTATCTCAAATTTCCAAGCGCCAGATGTCTGCAAGCGTAGATCTAATGGCCATGAGTGAAAGATCATCATAGTCCCTAGTCAACAGGCGTGTGGATGATCACAAAAGTCAAAAAAGGCTTGCAGCAATTGGGCCTTGAGAATTCCAGAATCACCTCCAGAATTTGGCCCAACACCCCCCTTCAAGTTTATTTCTTTTCTTTCTTTTTTTATTTCTTTTATTTTTATTATTAATTATTATTATTATTATTACTTAATTAACCAAATTAATTTTTTTCATAATAAAATCAGAAAACATAATATTTTTATTTATTAAATTTAATTAGTTATTTTGTAAATAAATACTAACATAATTAATTTAGTTTTTAATTAGGTTAATTTTAATATTTTTGCAATAATATAAAATTAATGTAGAACTAGGTTTTAACCATTCTAATCATATTATTTTTATTTTATTAAAACATAAAAAACTAAAAAAAAAAATCTTTCTTTATTTAATTAATTAATTAGCTTAGGTTTAATTTAATTAAATGCAAAAATAACAAAAACCTCTTTCTTTCTCAAAAAGGGTCAAAACCCTAAAAGACTCTCCGATTCAATTTTTCCCTCGCGCGTGATTATTTTTGATTCATATTTTGATCTATATAATTGTATTTGCTCCGAGGATGTAATAGCTTTAATTAGGACTTTTTATCGCTTTTATTTAATTTCCTGCAATTTACTTTTCAAGGGTTTGTTTTTGGCGATGTAAATACCCGACGCCTTGTAATAACTTAGCTTTATTTTCCGCAACTATTAACTGCTAGATGTATGCTAACTAGGCTATGCATGTCAAGATCTCTCTTAAATTAAAATCAACTCGTAGCTCACCATAACATGTGCAAAGATAACATAACTGAAACCTGACACACTCGCACATGCCACTCCTAGGGTACGCCTCACTTGGTTGCCTCGACGTGGTCATTGAGTATAGGGTGTTTTAGAGGTCGCCCTCCTGTCTAAAGATCAAAGTTGCCTCGAAACGGTTGCCTCGGATAAAAATGATCTAGGACATTAGGGTTACCGCTAAGGCGTCCTACCATTGCTTTAGTGACCACACGTCCCATTAATCGAATTGACCCTACAACTCCAACGACGGTGCTATCTACTTCTCAATAGTGGGATAGTACTGTCTAAAGGACATTTACACAACTTAATTTCTTTTGAGTAGGTAGAGGTTCTCAGGTACTTGCTCTTTCAAAATAAAAACAACTTTTTGCACCTACACTTTTCAAACAAAAGTTTTCAAACAAACACTTCATACACTCTTGAGGACAAATACAAGAGTTAAATCAGAGTTTTCAAACAAAACTTTTTCAAAACCCACAAACATAAGAAAAGCAAAACATTTTGAAAACATAGTGAGCAAGTACCTAAGAGCCCGTGGATAACCACGGATAGAAAGGGTGCTAACACCTTCCCTTTCTATAATCTACCTCCCGAACCCGAGAAACATCTCGAAAAGGAATTTTGATGTGCTTTTGTCCTTTCCTTGTTGGAGAAAATAAAAGACGGTGGCGACTCTTGCTTACCGCGACATTTTGCGAAAACAAACGCAAAACGCGAACCAGCATTCCAAAACAGTCAGTTCTCATTCCCACTGATCACAATATTAAATAAAATATTATATATAAAAAAAGCTCTTTTTTATGATTTGTTGATTTTATGAAAAAAATAATATTTTTTTTTGTTAAATAATTAGAACAAATAAAGAAATTAAAAAAAGAAAAATAGAAAGAAAATGCAAACTGGGCATGTGTTGAATGTCCCAGGGGGGTGCAAATCTGAAATACTTTTGGGCCCAAGGCTGATAGCCCAAACCCTGCGGTGAATCCCATGCGTGGATTTTCTGATGGTCCATGGTACATCTGCGCGTATGAGACGTTGGATTGGATGTGATGAGGTGTTTGAGGATTAGATCTGAGGTCTCACGATGGACTTCATGGGACATGATGCATTGGAACCTATAGAAAACATCAGGAAAATGCAAAAGTAATACGCATGGGGACGAACCCAGGACGTGTACCTTATAGGTTCTCCCTTTTGCCAATTGCGCTATGTGTTTGAACTGTTAGTATAATGAAAACCAAATATAATATAAATAAAACAAGTCCCTGATTCCCACGCGCGTGAATTTTTAAATGGTCCAATGATGATTAGACACGCCATCATCTTCTCCAGGGAACCATTGCTTTTGGCATTAGCCCTTTCCCTACGGACAAACTCGTCACTATAGGCTATAGTGACGGTTTTTTATGCGTGGCTAAAACCTGCAAAAATCTTAAAACGAAATTCAAGCAACATAAACTCCGTTCAAGGGCATGAATCAACTGTACTTCATCCCCTGAACATGAAAAGATCCTTAATTTGGCCCAATTTTGCCTCTAGCTAGGGTTCCCCAATTTGGAGCTTACGAACCCTAACTATGGCAAATAGTTACGGGGAACTTTGCTGTGTTGTGCTCCTTTATTGACGAGGTGGTTTATTTCGCACCTCCTTAAGTTCGTAGTGAAGAACAAAGAAGGAAGGGGCTGGGCTCATAGGATAATGTCTCTTACTGATAACGACGTTATTTGGACTCTCAGAGGCTTAGATAAGGTGGCCGTCATTGATCGTTGTGGAGAGTATCCTAATGTTCCATTGATCGGAACCCGTGGAGGAATCTCTTATAACCCATGCTTAGCTGTCCGTCAGTTTGGAAGAGCCAGAAGAGAAGGGCCTCATGAGATGTTGATACCTCATATCGTCTTTGATTTTCAGGTAGATAGCGATGAGCTGCGCCGTAGATTCATCAGGGCTTGGGATAGAGTTCACAAAGCTGACCCCCATGAGTTGGGACCAAAAACTTCTATGCCAATGGAGTCATATTTCAGATGGGTCCGCATCCGTGCTCAGAAGTTAGGGATGCCATACAAAGCTGTCAGGCCTATTACTCTTGAAGCTGCTGATAAAGATGGGGTTCCTCCAACTGTTCTCCATCCTCATACGCCCACTGATGTTGGCACGCTAAAGAGGTCTTGGGCGCAACTGCAGGAAGAATGGGATTCTTATCGAGAAAGGTTCAATGAACAGGAACAGAAGATCCAGAAGCTGACGAAGCAATTGGAGAACGAGCGGATCCTGAATGACTATATCCGCATTGAGAAGAAGAGGCCATGGGAACATTGAAGGACTTATTGATGATTTCTTTTATGGTTTTATTTACTTTTCATTATTTCCATTTTTGTAACGCCTAAGGGCAAGTTGTTGAACAATTTAAATGTTGAAGTTAAATCTAATAAAGTGTGTTCCCTTTTTTGTCTACAAAGTTGAATCCTGATTGTCTTTGAAAACAAAAATCATACGCATTTCATTTCATCATATGCATAACAGGTACCCCTTTTACAGGTCACTTATCTTCTTTGCTGTTTATTTCAGCAATCATCATGTCTACTGAACCTTCCACTGAACAAGCTATCAAGGCCCTCCAGGCCCAAAATGCCCAGTTCCAAGAGTTGGTTATGAGCCTAGCCCAGGGTCAACAGGATTTGAAGACTCTGATTCTGAAAGAGAGAAAGAAGAAGAAGAAGAGGACCGTCTTGTTCAAAACTGGACGCAAATTTGGGAATGGACTGCAGAATGAGGTTGAGCTGACTACCTCATCTGTAGGAAAAGACAGTCCACAAGAGAGAAGGGTTCCTAGTCCCGTGGTCTCCGACAACGAGACAAATTATGATGAAGAACAGTATCCTCCTGCTGAGGATAGGTATAAACAGTTGGAGGACCGCTTGAGCGCCATGGAGATACAGAATGTGCCCGGGTTGGACTTTGGAGACCTAGGCTTATCCTCTGGGGTGGTGATTCCCCATAAGTTCAAGGAACCTGCTTTTGCCAAATATGACGGAGCCTCCTGCCCAAAGCTGCACCTTCGGTCGTATGTAAGGAAGATCCAACCTTACACTGCTGACAAGAATTTGTGGATCCATTTCTTTCAGGATAGTCTTTCAGGGACTCAACTCGAATGGTTCTATCAGCTGGATGGGGCCAGTATCCGCAATTGGGAAGATTTGGCTACTGCGTTCTATAAGCAGTATCAATATAATTCCGACCTCGCTCCTACGCGTACCCAACTCCAGGGTATGTCACTAGGGACGGGTGAAGGATTTAAAGAGTACGCCCAAAAATGGAGAGACCTTGCCGGAAGGGTGCAGCCACCTTTGACTGATCGTGAGCTGGTTGATATGTTCTTGGGGACCCTGTCTGGTCCGTTCTTCAACCATTTGATTGGAAATTCTTCAGCCGGGTTTACCGACCTTATCTTGACTGGTGAGAGAATTGAAGCTGGTATAAAGTCTGGAAAGATACAGAAAGGTGCCTCCTCGAGCACTGAAAAGAAGTCGTTCAAGAAAGAATCCAGTGCTGTCTATGGTTCAAGGAGACCAAATAGATCTGAACACCGCCAAGCAGTCAACGCGGTGGTCATTTCAAAACCTGCTGGTGCTCCTCAGCATCACAACCAACAAAGGGGTGAGAGACCTAGAAGGAAGTTCACTCGACTCAGTATGACCTTGTCCCAGATATTGCCGCAGTTACTGACAACCAATTTGGTAACTCTAAGGGAAGCCCCAAAGAATCCGAATACAACTTCTCCAAAGTACAATCCTAACGCCCGCTGCGCTTATCACTCTGACGGCCCGGGGCATAATACGGATGATTGCTGGACTTTGAAGAATAAGGTCCAAGACCTGATTGATGCTAAAGAGATTGAGTTTGAGGCACCCGAGAGGCCTAACATTGTGACTGCTCCCATGCCCAAGCATGGAGTGAATGCTGTGGTGGAAGACTTGTTTGTAGCCTCTGTGGATGATATTGTCACCCCGCTGTTGACTGTCAAAAAGAACATGTTGCTAGCCGGTTTATTTCTGGGATGTAGTGAAGGTTGCCGTCTATGTTCCGTTTCACCTAATGGTTGCCCATCTTTGAAGTCAGGTATCCAAAACCTGATGGATAATAAAGAAATCCTGTTCGAGAAGATTGCTGTTCCTGCCACCCCTACTGAAGAAGTGTCCATTGTCACCATTTTCAACAATTCTCCCAATGCTCCCTCAAGGAAGCCTGTCAAAATTACGCCTGTCCAGAAGATTGCTCCCATAATCATCACTGTTCCGGGGCCTATTCCCTACACCTCCGACAAAGCTGTCCCGTGGCACTATGGGGCAGATGTTTATGTTCTTGGGGTTAAGCAAGAGTTTGCCGGCATCAGCAACATCACCGGGCCTGCTAAGGTCACCCGTAGTGGTAGACTTTTCTCACCCGATATTGCGCCACCAACTATCCAGAGACCTATTGTCATCACGCCTGCAAGTGTGCCTACTTCCCCTCCTGATCAAATTCCTATTTCTACCCCTGCTTCCGAGTCATCTGATGCTCGGGGCAAAGGGATCACCACTGATATGCCTGCCCAGACGGAGGCACCAAAGACAATCAATGTTGAAGCTTCCAAGCAAGAGATGGAAGAGATTCTTAAGATCATCAAGAAGAGTGATTATAATGTAGTTGAGCAGCTGGGGAAAACCCCCTCCAAGATTTCTATGTTATCACTGTTGTTGTGTTCAGAGGCCCATGCCAAGGCTCTGATTACCTTCCTGAAGACGGCCCACGTGCCACAAGAGACATCAGCTGATCAGTTTACCGATTATGTGTCCAATTTAACTGCTGATAATGGTTTGGGTTTCTCCGACGCCGATCTGACTGCTAAAGGGAAGAACCATAACGATGCCCTGCATGTCTCCATTGAATGCAGGGGCACTACTCTTGTACATGTGTTGGTTGACACGGGTTCCTCATTGAACGTTTTACCCAAGAAAGCTCTAGACAGGTTGGATTATGAAGGGCTGGAGCTAAAGCCAAGTAACATTGTGGTCCGGGCCTTTGATGGGTCTAAAAGGATGGTGCATGGTGAGGTTGACATTCCAATCAGAGTTGGTTCTCAGGTCTTTGATTCTACATTCTACGTGATGGACATCCGACCATCCTATTCTTGTTTGCTGGGTCGTCCATGGATCCATAAAGCTGGAGATGTGACCTCCACACTCCATCAGAAGCTGAAGTACCCGGTCAGAGGGAAGATTGCGACAGTGCAGGGGGAGGAAGAATACATGGTCAGCCACCTCAACTCGTTCCGGTACATAGAAATGGATGGGGAGTTCATTGAGACCCCCTTTCAAAACTTTGAAGAGGTTCCTCAAACACTGGCATCAGCAGAGACTGTGATTGAAGATTCTCCTTTGAAGATGGCTTCCTTAAAGGATGTCCAGGCTGTTATTGAGAAGGGTGAGTATGCAAACTGGGGCCAACTTCCTGATTTCACTCAGAAGACTGACAAGTTTGGTTTGGGTTTAACTGCAGAAGCTCAAAGGGTTGTTCGTAGTGCAAGGATTGGAAGACCTCCTGTGTTCATCAGCAACTCAGGGGTAAATGCCATTGAAGATGACATGGAGGAATCTGAATTCGACAGCTGGATCTACCCCACGACCAACGGTGGACCAAACAACTGGACAACAAAAGAATTCGTACCTATTACTTTTGTGACTCAGTAATGAACTCCTTTGTTTTGAATTTGTAATAGACAATATTGTGAAACTTTATGGCCCGATGTCTTACCCGGGGCACCGTGGCTTCATTAGTGAGGGCTTTTGTGTGTCATTTTCATATATCATTAATAAAAGCATTGGACGTTTTTTGCATTTCAAATCTTGCGCTCCTTGTCTTCCTTTATTATATATTGCAAAACAGCTATTTACACACACTCACATATATCGGTCCCAATCCACTCTGGATCTCACTGGTAACGATTCTGCTACTGCCAGTTATGACTTCGAAAATCCGATCAACTTAGCCGAAGACGAAGGTGAAGATGATTGTGAAGTGCCTGGTGAGCTTGCAATACTGTTGCTCCAGGAAGAGAGGGCCATTCAGCCACATGAAGAGCCAGTAGAAACAGTAAATCTGGGTACTAAGACAGACAGGAAGGAAGTCAAGATCGGTGCAAATCTGGAGCTTAGTGTGAAACAACAGTCGATTCAGATGCTGCATGACTACGTGGAAATCTTCTCCTGGTCTTACGAAGACATGCCTGGGTTGGATACCGACATTGTGGTTCACCATCTGCCTACCAAGGAAGCATGCCCTCCGTTAAAACAGAAGGTTCACCGTATGCGTCCTAAGATGTCCGAGAAAATTAAAGCTGAGGTTATGAAACAATTTGACGTCGGTTTCCTAGCAGTGACTTCTTACCCTCAGTGGGTCGCCAATGTGGTTCCAGTGTCGAAGAAAGATGGCAAGGTCCGAATGTGCGTTGATTACAGGGATTTAAACAGGGCGAGCCCTAAGGATGACTTCCCTCTGCCACACATCGACGTTCTGGTTGACAACACTGCTCAGAATAAGGTATTATCCTTCATGGACGGTTTCTCCGGTTATAATCAGATAAAGATGGCTCCTGAAGACATGGAGAAGACCACCTTTGTTACTCAGCAGGGCACCTTTTGTTACAAGGTCATGCCTTTTGGGTTGAAAAATGCTGGGGAAACGTATCAGCGTGCCATGGTTGCTCTGTTTCATGATATGATCCATCATGAGATCGAAGTATACGTCGACGATATGATTGCAAGGTCCCAAACTGAGGAGGAACACCTTGACCATCTGCAGAAACTGTTTGACCGGTTGAAGTTGTACAAATTAAGGTTAAACCCGAACAAGTGCACCTTCGGGGTGAGATCTGGAAAACTACTAGGTTTCGTCGTAAGCAACAAAGGTATTCAAGTGGACCCTGCCAAAGTGAAAGCCATACAAGAGATGCCAGTTCCCAAGACAGAGAAGGAAGTCAGAGGCTTCCTAGGACGGCTGAACTACATTGCCCGATTCATCTCACACCTAACTGCTACTTGTGAACCAATCTTCAAGCTACTGAAGAAAGATCAAGTAGTACGTTGGAACGATGAATGTCAGGCCGCTTTCGAAAGAATCAAAGAGTATCTCCAAGAGCCACATATTCTTATGCCACCAGTTGAAGGGAGACCTCTAATGTTATATTTGACAGTACTGGACAACTCAATGGGATGTGTGTTGGGTCAGCATGACGAGTCTGGCCGAAAAGAGCACACTATTTATTACCTTAGCAAAAAGTTTACCGACTGCGAGACCCGATACTCACTGCTCGAGAAAACTTGCTGCGCTTTGGTATGGGCTGCTCGCCGGCTAAGACAGTATATGTTGACTCACACTACTCAGTTGATTTCAAAAATGGATCCAATCAAGTATATCTTTGAAAAGCCTGCCTTGTCCGGAAGAATAGCAAGATGGCAGATGATCTTGACTGAATATGACATCCAGTACACGACTCAAAAAGCAATCAAGGGAAGTGTGTTGACAGACCATTTGGCACATCAGGCAGTGGATGACTACCAGTCCATGAACTTTGAATTTCCAGACGAGAATATCATGGTAGTGACTGATTGTGAAATACCCGGACCAGATGAAGGACCTGAGGAAGGATCCCGATGGTCTATGCACTTTGACGGAGCCTCAAACGCTTTAGGTAATGGTATTGGCGCTGTGATCATATCTCCTAAAGGCTCTCATACTCCACTTACCGCCCGACTATGTTTCAACTGCACCAACAACATGGCGGAGTATGAAGCATGCATCATGGGTCTTCGAGCTGCAATTGACCTAAGGATCAAGTTTCTGAGTGTCTTTGGAGATTCCGCTCTCGTGATCAGTTAGATCAAAGGCGAGTGGGATACGAAACACCCAAATCTTATTCCTTACAAGGAGTATGTATTGACGTTGCTTCCCCATTTCGAGGAGATAACCTTTGAACACTTTCCAAGAGAGGAGAATCAGTTGGCGGACGCGCTAGCTACAGTGTCTTCTATGTTCAAAGTCAAATGGGACAACGAGGCTCCCCAGATCATTATTTGGAAAGTGGATGAACCTGCATATTGTTGTGATCTTGAGACTGAAGAGGTAACAGAAAAGCCTTGGTTTCATAAAGTAAATAGGTACCTTGATGCTCAAGAATACCCCGAGGGCGCATCCGTCAATGACAAGAAGTTTCTGAGAAGATTCGTGGCAAAGTTCTTCCTCAAGAATGACATTCTTTACAAACGAAACCATGATTCAACCTTACTGCGTTGTGTGGATAAGATTGAAGCAGAAAGGATCATGGCAGAGCTGCATGAAGGTACTTTCGGAACTCACTCCAGTGGACATACCATGGCAAAGAAAATCCTTCGGGCAGGATATTACTGGTCCACAATGGAAGCCAACTGTTATCAGCATTCCCGGACATGTCACAAATGCCAGATCTATGCTGATAAGGTGCACGTTCCCCCAGTTCCTCTGAATGTCTTGACAACACCTTGGCCTTTTGCAATGTGGGGCATTGATATGATCGGCGAGATCAGACCCACGGCATCCAACGGGCATCGCTTCATCCTAGTGGCGATTGATTACTTTACGAAGTGGGTTGAAGCAGCTTCCTTTGCAACTGTAACCAAGAACGTCGTGGCACGGTTCATTAGGCATAACCTGATCTGTCGATACGGTGTACTAGAGAGGATCATTACGGATAATGGTACCAATCTTAACAACAAAATGATCACTGAGCTCTGCGAGCAATTCAAGATACAGCACCACAACTCTTCTCCCTACCGGCCGAAGATGAATGGGGCTGTAGAAGCAGCTAATAAAAACATTAAGAAGATTGTGCAGAAGATGACAGTGACCTACAAAGACTGGCACGAGATGTTACCATTTGCTCTTCATGGGTACCGTACCTCAGCACAGACGTCAACAGGGGCAACACCCTATTCCTTGGTATATGGTATGGAGGCAGTCCTGCCCATTAAAGTTCAGATACCCTCTCTCCGGATCATGAAGGATGCAAGTTTAAGTGAAGACGATTGGATCCAGACCCGGCTTGATCAACTAAAACTGATCAACGAAAAGAGACTCACTGCTATTTGTCATGGTCAGACGTACCAAAAACGGATGATCAAGGCATTTAACAAGAAAGTCAGACGACACGAGTATCAAGTCGGAGACCTGGTAATCAAGCGCATCATTCTACCTCAAGGTGATCCCAGGGGTAAATGGACCCCTACGTACGAAGGGCCATTTGTGGTTAAGAACATCTTCTCAGGAGGAGCAATGATTCTAACCACCATGGATGGTGACGACCTTCCTCACCCCGCCAATGCAGACATAGTAAAAAGATACTACGCATAATTAAAGACCCACTAGGTTGACTGGCCTAGGCAAAAATAATGGCTTCCCGGCGAACCAAAAGGGTTCGGGCAAAAATAAGGGATCAAATAAAAAAAAATCTGTACACCCGGCAAGTCGAAAACCTGAAAAGGCGGCTTGGGCAAAAATGGGTATCCCGGTGGACTGAAAACCCGAAAGAGCGGTCCAGGCAAAAGTTAGGGATAAGCGTAATACTATGTCTCATAGGATCACCTTGCATCCAGACTTCGGTATCGACTACCAGGCTCGTACGAAACCAATCAATCAGATTCAGCTCCAACTAAGTAGCAAAGTGATGAGATGCTTGAAGACATAAAGGCAATAGCAGAGTTGGAACCCAGTGGGATTTTTCACATAGCTGTTTTGTTTTCTTTTCACAAAATTGTATAAACTCTATTTTGTTCGGCGGCGTTCTCTTACTAGGACGTCAGCCTCTTGTACAAAAACGCCTATTTACAGGAAAACTTCAAAATCAATACAAGTTCATTTTTCAGACAAATTGCAAATTGTTTTTTCCTTCATCTGTTTTGTTTTGCAAAGAACGTCCAATGTTCATTTTTGATATATGCATTTGACATTAATTGCTGCTCATAAATATTTGCATGCGAAACAAAGGACTAATTACGGGTGACATCGGAAACAGGGGCAATAAAAATTGTCCAAATGGTACAGTTGCTCTGTCCACCAAGGTACCAAGGTAAGTTCGGCTGAAGAATGTAACCAGGATACCTTCACTCCCCAAGAGTAAGACAGTGATGATAATTATTCCCCACTGAGACTTGCAACTAGGAACAAATCAGCAATACTCTCCCCAAGCAGAGTTGGTCTGCCATCAGCCCTAAAGAAGTTGGGTATCCCCAGTAGATCCTAATACTCCCCAGCGGAGTATACGGATATTCCTCAGCAATCATCCCAGGCAGTCTTAATATTCCTCGACAGAATATAAGAATGTTCCCCGGCGGAATACAAGATACCCCCAGTGGATCCATTTCCCAGCGTAGTCTAAAAAAGGCTTCCCCACCAGAGTTGAACCATCTTCCCCAGTAGACTCTGGAAGCTTGTCCCCTGCAGAATACAAATGCATCTCCTCAGCCAAATTCAGAGGTTATCCCCACAAGAGTCTAACTGGGTTATCCTCAGCAAGTTGCAACGGAAAGATCATCCTCAGCGAAGTTCTTTCTACCACCAGGGGAATTCATCATCCAAATCCCCAACAGAGCTTATCAACGGAATCCCCAGCGGAGTCATCGTTAAAATCTCAGTAAAGCATCTCTCCCCACAGAGCAATTCCCCACAGAGTAGTCTCTTCACCAGTTTATTCCCCAACGGAGTCATATTCTCCTACAGGTTTATTCACACAGTCATCTTCGTTCATCATCCCCAGCGGAAACGAAGAATTCAACTCTATTCTCCAGCAGCTCCGGGATTTATTTTCCCCAGCTAAAACATTATATTTTCATACATCATGATACATGCACATACGCATCATATCATGCGATCTCATTTATATTGAGAACATCATTGCTTGATCCATATCATGCATTGCATACGACTGACCTTTGCTTTTCAGGAAAGATACAGTTGAAGTTCTCAGCAGTCAAAGGAGACAAATTCAGTCAATGGAGACAAAACCAGTTAAATCAATTCCTAAAGATTTTTCTGAAGCCAGTCAAAAGAGACAATCCAGTCAAAAGAGACAATCCAGTCAAAAGAGACAATCCAGTCAAAAGAGACAATCCAGTCAAAAGAGGCAAGCCAGTCAAAAGAGATAATCCAGTCAAAAGAGACAACCCAGTCAAAAGAGACAATCCAGTCAAAAGAGACAATCCAGTCAAAAGAGACAAACCCGTCAATAGAGACAACCCGTCAATAGAGACAACCCGTCAATAGAGACAACCCGTCAATGAAGACAACCCGTCAATAGAGACAACCCGTCAATAGAGACAACCCGTCAATAGAGACAACCCGTCAATAGAGACAATCCGTCAATAAAGACAACCCGTCAATGAAGACAAAACTACCAACCAACAATCTCCAGATGGCATCTATAAGCCCATCCTCCTATCCATCATCTTTCCAAATGGCATCTGTAAGCCCATTCCCGACATCACATTGCTGATACTACACCATGTGAGTGCAAAGTTCTGGGCACTTCAGTGTTCAATCATCTTCCACCTTCAGATCACGAAAGGCACACAAGCCAATCTACATCCTCAAGTTTAAGAAGATTGAACAGGGGAAACTGTTGTACCCCAAAATTTGCCCTCCCATATTCCTCAAGATTTGTCAAGAATGATCTTCAAATTGTTCAAGATGGCTCAAGGGTTGTATAGTCAAACCACCTCCTAAGACAGCTGAAATTAGGGTTTTGGTTCTCTCAAGGAATTTGTGGTTTTCAATGGTTCAATCAAGTCTCATAGGCCTATATACATTCTCAAGCACCTACATACCAAGTTTCAAGACTCACAGTGCCAATTTGCACAGTCAAAAGCCTCATTTGATCCACAGTCAACTGCAAGGGCAAAATGGTCATTTTGCAGTCAAAAGTCAGAATTTTAGGTCAACATCTTATTTTGAGTTCACAATCATCATTTTATCAAGTCTTGATCATGATTCCACAAGAATAGCTCAAAAATCATCAAGATGCAAAAAGTTACTATTTTTGGACAGTAGAAAAGTCAACTGTATCTTGACCAGGGCATAACTTTTTCATGGTTTGTCAGAAAAATTCCATCCAATGCTCATTTTGAAGAGGATGCAATTTCCTACAATCCATCTTCACACTCCAAATTCAAGAAATGCTCTCACAAGAAGTTACCAATTTTTACATTATAGGTCAAATTCAAAAGCCAACAAAAGTGCACTTTGAGTCCAAGGCCATAACTTGAGATTGGTAAATTCAAATGACACAGGACCAAAGGCATTGGTTAGAGGACTTCAAGAGCTTTCCAAAATGTCCAAGAACATGATCATATGATCAAAATTGAGCAAGTTGTGCATTGGAGAAGTTGTGAAATTTTCATGAATTTGCAAAAGTCAACTTTGCTCAAAACACCTTCTTTTTGCTAATGGGCCTCAAATCTCTTCTTGAAACTTCACCCATGACCTATGCACGACCCACCAAGCTTAATGGGATTTATTTTCTTATTTTTATTGATTAATTGGATTTTTAATTAATATTAATTCATTTAATTAATTTAAATCATAAGAAAATAGAAGATTTGTTTTTTAAATCTTTTTGTGAAGCAAATATGACCTAAACATGCTGGCAAATTCGTGCACAAGTCAAAGATACAAAAAAAAAATCCAAAATTGGCAACTTTGTTCAATCATGAAAAATCAAGAATATTTGATTTCCAATCAAAGATTTAAACATCAATGCACATGGATTTGATCCAATTTTTTGACCTAATTTGTTTCCCTTATATGCAAGCAAGCAAACCATAACCTAATGGACGATTGAAAGCTGCAGAAAAGACCCTGTCCAATTCAAGAAATTCCAAGAAAAATTGAAAATCTGTTCTTGCATTCCAGGCTAATTCAAGGCGTGCTATTCATTCAAACATACTACAGGAGGTCCCAGGAACGTTTTACAATCAAATTCAGGCACTGAAGCTCAAGGAATCGTTGCACACAGTTTCACGGTTTGCCATTCTTATTCAGAATTATATATCTTGATTCATGCGCATTTAACACGTTTTCATGATTGTTTTGCATTGCTAGAGACTGAATAAAGCCAATGGCATGGTTTAATTGAACTATAACGCCCTGAATCAAAAGATGCCATGATCAAATTTCTAGGGTTTCCAAGCTTTAAATTAGGGCTTTCTAAACCAGGAAAAATTGGGACTAATAAGACACATGGTTGAAATCGTTAGACCCAGACGAACATGACTC
The DNA here is from genome assembly GCA_948472305.1 of Vicia faba. Taxonomy (NCBI): domain Eukaryota; kingdom Viridiplantae; phylum Streptophyta; class Magnoliopsida; order Fabales; family Fabaceae; genus Vicia; species Vicia faba. The sequence goes on from CATIWC010003335.1 coordinate 30,988, forward strand.
ACCCCTCGCGAAATATTTATGACCACTGTGGTTCTAATCGCAATTTTTCGTGCAGATAGATAGTCGAGGTTAAAAACCCCCGCTATTTGATATTAGTTACACAGAAAAAACGAAGAAGACGAGGACGTGTTGGCACATGGTTGGCCAATTTGAAAAAATGCGCGTTTGTTTTTATTTTACAGCGTTTTAATTGTTTTTCATATATAATAATTTCATCTCCTTATGATAACAAAGAAACACGCTAGTTGAGTTGGCAAGCAGGTGGATGGAAAATCTATTGGCGAACCCAGGTCCCCTAAAACATTTATTCCTTTTTTTTCTTTGTATGTTCACATGCATGTTTCAAGAGATGGTTTACCATGTATCTCAAATTTCCAAGCGCCAGATGTCTGCAAGCGTAGATCCAATGGCCATGAGTGAAAGATCATCATAGTCCCTAGTCAACAGGCGTGTGGATGATCACAAAAGTCAAAAAAAGGCTTGCAGCAATTGGGCCTTGAGAATTCCAGAATCACCTCCAAAATTTGGCCCAACACCCCCCTTCAAGTTTATTTCTTTTCTTTCTTTTTTTATTTCTTTTATTTTTATTATTAATTATTATTATTATTACTTAATTAACCAAATTAATTTTTTTCATAATAAAATCAGAAAACATAATATTTTTATTTATTAAATTTAATTAGTTATTTTGTAAATAAATACTAACATAATTAATTTAGTTTTTAATTAGGTTAATTTTAATATTTTTGCAATAATATAAAATTAATGTAGAACTAGGTTTTAACCATTCTAATCATATTATTTTTATTTTATTAAAACATAAAAAACTCAAAAAAAATATCTTTCTTTATTTAATTAATTAATTAGCTTAGGTTTAATTTAATTAAATGCAAAAATAACAAAAACCAGTTTCTTTCTCAAAAAAGGGTCAAAACCCTAAAAGACTCTCCGATTCAATTTTTCCCTCGCGCGTGATTATTTTTGATTCATATTTTGATCTATATAATTGTATTTGCTCCGAGGATGTAATAGCTTTAATTAGGACTTTTTATCGCTTTTATTTAATTTCCTGCAATTTACTTTTCAAGGGTTTGTTTTTGGCGATGTAAATACCCGACGCCTTGTAATAGCTTAGCTTTATTTTCCGCAACTATTAACTGCTAGATGTATGCTAACTAGGCTATGCATGTCAAGATCTCTCTTAAATTAAAATCAACTCGTAGCTCACCATAACATGTGCAAAGATAACATAACTGAAACCTGACACACTCGCACATGCCACTCCTAGGGTACGCCTCACTTGGTTGCCTCGACGTGGTCATTGAGTATAGGGTGTTTTAGAGGTCGCCCTCCTGTCTAAAGATCAAAGTTGCCTCGAAACGGTTGCCTCGGATAAAAATGATCTAGGACATTAGGGTTACCGCTAAGGCGTCCTACTATTGCTTTAGTGACCACACGTCCCATTAATCGAATTGACCCTACAACTCCAACGACGGTGCTACCTACTTCTCAATAGTGGGATAGTACTGTCTAAAGGACATTTACACAGCTTAATTTCTTTTGAGTAGGTAGAGGTTCTCAGGTACTTGCTCTTTCAAAACAAAAACAACTTTTTGCACCTACACTTTTCAAACAAAAGTTTTCAAACAAACACTTCATACACTCTTGAGGACAAATACAAGAGTTAAATCAGAGTTTTCAAACAAAACTTTTTCAAAACCCACAAACACAAGAAAAGCAAAACATTTTGAAAACATAGTGAGCAAGTACCTAAGAGCCCGTGGATAACCACAGATAGAAAGGGTGCTAACACCTTCCCTTTCTATAATCTACCTCCCGAACCCGAGAAACATCTCGAAAAGGAATTTTGCTGTGCTTTTGTCCTTTCCTTGTTGGAGAAAATAAAAGACGGTGGGGACTCTTGCTTACCGCGACATTTTGCGAAAACAAACGCAAAACGTGAACCAGCATTCCAAAACAGTCAGTTCTCATTCCCACCGATCACAATATTAAATAAAATATTATATATATAAAAAAAGCTCTTTTTTATGATTTGTTGATTTTATGAAAAAAATAATATTTTTTTGTTAAATAATTAGAACAAATAAAGAAATTAAAAAAAGAAAAATAGAAAGAAAATGCAAATTGGGCATGTGTTGAATGTCCCAGGGGGGGGGGGGGAAATCTGAATTACTTTTGGGCCCAAGGCTGATAGCCCAAACCCTGTGGTGAATCGCATGCACGGATCTTCTGATGGTCCATGGTACATCTGCGCGTATGAGACGTTGGATTGGATGTGATGAGGTCTTTGAGGGTTATATCTGAGGTCTCACGATGGACTTCATGGGACATGATGCATTGGAACCTATAGAAAACATCAGGAAAATGAAAAAGTAATACGCATGGGGTCGAACCCAGGACGTGTACCTTATAGGTTCTCCCTTTTGCCAATTGCGCTATGTGTTTGAACTGTTAGTATAATGAAAACCAAATATAATATAAATAAAACAAGTCCCTGATTCCCACGCGCGCGAATTTTTAAATGGTCCAATGATGATTAGACACGCCATCATCTTCTCCAGGGAACCATTGCTTTTGGCATTAGCCCTTTCCCTACGGACAAACTCGTCACTATAGGCTATAGTGACGGTTTTTTATGCGTGGCTAAAACCTGCAAAAATCTTAAAATGAAATTCAAGCAACATAAACTCCATTCAAGGGCATGAATCAACTGTACTTCATCCCCTGAACATGAAAAGATCCTTAATTTGGCCCAATTTTGCCTCTAGCTAGGGTTCCCCAATTTGGAGCTTACGAGCCCTAACTATGGCAGATAGTTATTCCCGCATCAAAACTCAAATCCAGGCTATCAAAAAGCTTCCTAGCATGATCCTAAATATGGATATGCAAGCAAATTGGATTAAGAATGCATAAAACTAGAGGAACAAGTTTGAGTTCAGAGGGTGCAAATCGTGATGTATAGCTGATGATTCTGGTGGTTTGATGACTTGGGAATGATTAGAATAGCTTCTATGCACGCCCAGAAAGAGATTGCTAGCTTCAAATTTCCTTGAATCGCCCTATATACTGAAAACTGAATCCCACTTTTTGCAAGAAATCCACGTTTTATTTTGTGCTTTTCACGACTGCAAAACCTTGTTTTTTGCTTTGTTCTTATCCAATATATACCTAGGGATGAATTAAGGTTACAAACTTGGATTGAATCTTGAAGTTTGATGAGATTTGATTTGATTCTTTAGCCATATGCAAACTTGTTATTTTGAGCCAAATCTTCCCTTTCTTGTACCAATTATGCTTGATTCGTTTTGACCTTGATAATTCAGCATATTTTGATTTCTAACCTGTCCAAAAACTAAATCAAATCATATCTTTGCTATTATTTAACTATTATTTTATTTTATTCAATTTTTAATTAATAAAAAATCAAAATAAATTGAAAAATGAAGCAAATAATGTGTGGGTGAATATTTGAGTCGTGGACTGCATTATAAGTGAGGTTCAAACATAAAAAGTTAGGCCCATTTAGCAAAAAATTCATTTTTGAGCACATTTGACTTTTGGCAATTTTGCAAAAAAGGTCAACTTTGACAAGGCATATAGCTTCTAATTTTAACCCTAGGGAGGTGTTCTTGGACTTTTTAGAAAGCTTAGGATGTCCCCTAAGCAACCCTTTTGGTCTCATCTCAATTGAGTCTTCCATGTTCATGTAAGAAGCTTTGACCCAAAAGGTGTTTTTGTTGACTTTTCAAAAGGACCCATAATGTTGAAATTCATATATTTTTATGAGTTCATATTTTGAACTTGTGAGCTGAAGATGAATTGTAGGGAATTGCATCCTATTCAAAATGAGATTTTGATAGAAAATTTCTGATAAAGCATGTGGAAGTTATGCTTGGTAAAAGTTTGGTTGACTTTTACTAAGAAACCCTAATTTAGCAACCTTTGGGTTTTGATGAATTTGGGGAATTCCTTGAGGAATCATGATCAAACCTTGATCAAATGATGAAAGTAAATTCAAAATGTTAATGTTGACCAAAAATCTTGATGTTTGACTGTATGTGGGTCACAGTTGACTTTTGACCTAATACAGTCGATTCTCAAGCATCTGAGCAGTTGACTAGGCAAACTTCTTGTGCAAGGCATGAAACTTGACATGTAAGGTCTTCAAAATATATTAAGACCATAGAGAGAATATGAGTCCTTTGTGGTTCACCCATCTTGATGAAAATGGAAACCCTAGTTTGAGGTACACTGCCTTAGGAGAGAGTTTGTCTGGTTAACTCTTGGACAACCTTGAGAAAATTGAGGATCTCAATGGACATGTATTGAGTAAAATGAGAGGGAAAATTTTGGGGTACAACATTTTTCCCTGTTCAATCTTCTTAAACCTGAGGATGTAGATTGGCTCGTCCGCCTTTCGTAATCTGAAGGTGGCAGATGATTGAACACTAGAGTGCCCAGAAATTTGCACTCGCATGAAGTGATACTTGATTTGGTGATATAGGGAATGGGCTTATAGATGCCATTCGGAAGCTTATAGAGAATTGTCGGAGATGGGCTTAAATATGCCATCTAGAGGATGTTGATTTCCTGAGAAATTCCTTCGATGAGAGTTCCTGTTACTGTTGTTGATGAGGAATCTACTAAGGAACGTTGGTTTCTGTCTTGGGAGAAATAGAATTTTAGGAGCTTCAGTTGTCCGTTAATCTACTAGGGAATTAACTCCGGCTTGAGGAAGCGGAAGTGAACTGCATATCTGGTCAGGGAATATGCTGCACCGCGACTTGCTGGGGAAATGCGAAACCAATCGTGTTTGATCAGGTTCAGGTTCTACAATGTTATGGACTGCTGTCTGGAGATAAGAGAGAAGGAACTTGGATAGTAAGGTTATAAGAAGGAACCTGGATAGTAGGGTTACTTCGATATGTAAGCCTAGATAGTAGGGCTTTGAGAAGGAACTTGGATAGTAGGGTTACTTCGATATGAAAGCCTGGATAGTAGGGCTGTGAGAAGGAACCTGGATAGTAGGGTTACTTCGATATGAAAGCTTGGATAGTAGGGCTGTGAGAAGGAACCTGGATAGTAGGGTTACTTTGATATGAAAGCCTTGATAGTAGGGTTGTGAGAAAGAACCTGGATAGTAGGGTTACTTCGATATTAAAGCCTGGATAGTAGGGCTGTAAGAAGGAACCTGGAGAGTAGGGTTACTTCGATATGAAAGCCTAGATAGTAGGGCCGTGAGAAGGAACCTGGATAGTAGGGTTACTTCGATATGAAATCCTGGATAGTAGGGCTGTGAGAAGGAACCTGGATAGTAGGGTTACTTCGATATGAAAGCCTAGATAGTAGGGTTGTGAGAAGGAACCTGGATAGTAGGGTTACTTTGATATGAAAGCCTGGATAGTAGGGCTTTGAGAAGGAACTTGGATAGTAGAGTTACTTCGATATGAAAGCCTGGATAGTAGGGTTGTGAGAAGGAACCTGGATAGTAGGGTTACTTCGATATGAAAGCTTGGATAGTAGGGCTGTGAGAATGAACTTGGATAGTAGGGTTACTTTGATATGAAAGCCTAGATAGTAGGGCCATGAGAAGGAACCTGGATAGTAGGGTTACTTCGATATGAAATCTTGGATAGTAGGGCTGTGAGAAAGAACCTGGGTTGTAGGGTTACTTCGATATGAAAGCCTGGATAGTAGGACTATAAGAAGGAACCTGGGTCGTAGGGTTGCTTCGATATGAAAGCCTGGATAGTAGGGCTATGAGAAGGAACCTGGATAGTAGGGTTACTTCGATATGAAAGCCTGGGTAGTAGGGATGTGAGAAGGAACCTGGATAGTAGGGTTACTTCGATATGAAAGCCTGGTTAGTAGGGCTGTGAGATTTTGGGAACTGAGTTTCCATTAGTCGTCTGTAGATGTGACTGTATAACTGCTGGATTTGTCAAAGCTTATCGTATTTTCCTGAAAAGATATCAAGGTTAGTTATATGCGATGCATGAAATGCAGGGTGAAATGATGTTCTCAAAATAAATGAGATTATGCTGTATATGATATGTATGCGTATGTCATGGTGTATGTTCACGAAATGCTATCGGGGTATGCTCGCGTCTGGGAAAATAAATCCCTGACGGTTGCTGGAGGTTTGTAAATATTCTGTCGGGAAGGGATGCTGAAGAATAACTCTGAGGGGACCAACTTAGGGGAAGAATTACTTTGTTGGTAGACCTGCTGATCTGGAGGAATAAACTCACTTGGGGATGAAATTCATTGTTGGAGGTGTTGAGCTCGGTTAGGGAAATAAACTCCGCTTGGGGGATGAAATTTACTGACTCGCTCGCGATTATGAACCTTAGCCGAGGATAGTTATGTCTTGTTTCGGGAAAGTTGACATCAATGCCTTTGAATACCTTTACTCTGTGGGGAGTGTATGTACCCGTGATTGTGTTCTAAAGCTGACTCTATCCGGATACCTGATGGGCAGAGTAACTGTAGGGTTTGACACTTCTTATTTTTCCCTGTTTATGGAATTACGAGTAATTGTCTTTTGTTTCTTATGTAAATATTTATGAGCAACAATCATTTTCAAATGCATATATCAAAGATAAATTATTGGACGTTCTTTGCAAAACAAAACAAAAAAAGAAAAACGAATTGAAGTTTTTTGTGAAAATGACTTGTATTGATTTTTGAAGTTGGTCTGTAATAGGCGTTTTGTACAAAGAGGCTGACGTTCTAGTAAGAGAACACCACCGAAATATAGGAATTACAATATGTGTAAAAGAAAGAAAAACCACTATGTGAAACAACCCCATTGGGTTCCAACTCTTCTATTGCCTTTATATCTTCAAGCGTATCATCACTTTGCTACTTGGCCGAAGGCTGATCAGATTGGTTGGCGCCTTCTGAGCTTTATAGTCGATACCGATGTCTGGTCACCAAATGATCCAATGAGACATAGTGATACACTTCAACCCCTAACTTTTTCCTGGATTACCCTTTCGGGTTTTCAATCCACCGGGATACCCTTTTTTTGCACAAGCCTCCCTTTCGGGTTTTCGACTTGCCGGGTGTACAGATTTTTTTTCATTTTCGTACCTTACTTTTGCCCGAACCCTTTTGGTTCGCTGGGAAGCCCTTATTTTTGCCTAGGTCAGTCAACCTAGAGGGTCTTTGATTAGGCGTAGTATCTTTTCACTATGTCTGCATTGACAGGGTGAGGTAGGTCGTTACCATCCATGGTGGTTAGAATCATAGCTCCTCCCGAGAAAATGTTCCTCACCACAAATGGCCCTTCGTACGTGGGGGTCCATTTTTCCCTGGGATCACCTTGCCGCAGTATGATGCGTTTGATCACTAGATCCCTGACTTGATATTCTTGACGCCCAACTTTCTTGTTAAAAGCCTTGATCATTTTCTTTTGATACGTATGACCATGGCAGATAGCAGTAAGTCTCTTTTCATCGATTAGATTCAACTGATCAAGTCGAGTTTGGATCCAGTCATCTTCGTTCAAACCCGCATCCTTCATAATCCTGAGAGAAGGTATCTGGACTTTGATGGGTAGGACTTCCTCCATGCCATATACCAGAGAGTTGGGTGTTGCCCCTGTCGACGTCCGTGCTAAGGTACGGTACACATGAAGAGTGAATGGTAACATCTCGTGCCAGTATTTATATGTCACCATCATCTTCTACACAATCTTCTTGATGTTCTTGTTAGCTGCTTCAACAACGCCATTCATCTTCGGCCAGTAGGGAGAAGAATTAGGATGCTGTATCATGAACTATTTACAGAGCTCGGTGATCATTGTGTTGTTGAGATTCATACCATTGTTAGTAATAATTCTCTCTGGCACACCGTATCGACATATCAGATTGTGTCGGATAAACCGCGCCACGACATTCTTGGTTACTGTAGCAAAAGAGGTTTCCTCAACCCACTTCATGAAGTAATCAATAGCCACCAGAATGAAACGATGCCCATTAGACACAGTAGGTCTGATCTCGCCGATCATGTCGATGCCCCACATCGCAAAGGGCCAAGGAGTTGTTAGGACATTTAAGGGAACCAGAGGCACATGCACCTTATCAGCGTAGATTTAGAACTTATGACAAGTTCGAGAGTGCTGATAACAATCGGATTCCATGGTGGACCAGTAATACCTTGCCCGTAGGACCTTCTTAGCCATGGTATGTCCACTAGAATGGGTTCCAAAAGTGCCTTCATGTAGATCTGTCATGATCCTCTCTGCTTCGCTCTTGTCTACACACCGTAATAGTGTGGAGTCATGGTTGCGTTTATAGAGGATTCCATTACTGATGAAGAAACATGCAGCGAACCTTCTCAGAATCTTCTTATCTTTGATAGAGGCCCCTTTGGGATACTCCTGAACCTTGAGATACCTTTTGACTTCATGAAACCAGGGTTTGTCTGCCACTTCTTTGGTGTCGAGCTCACAGCAGTGTGCTGGTTCATCCAACCTCTCAATGGTGATTTGGGGAGCTTCATTGTCCCACCTAACTTTGAACATAGAAGACATGGTAGCTAGCGCGTCCGCCAACTGGTTCTCCTCTCATGGGAAATGTTCAAATGTTACCTCCTCAAAGTGTGGGAGCAACGTTAGTACATACTCTTTGTAAGAAATGAGATTCGGGTGCTTCGTATCCCACTCACCTTTGATCTGACTTATCACCAGAGCGGAATCCCCGAATACACTTAAGAACTTAATCCTCAGGTCAATAGCAACTCGAAGACCCATGATACATGCTTCATACTCCGCCATGTTGTTGGTGCAGTTGAAACATGATCGGGCAGTGAATGGAGTATGACAACCCTCGTGAGATATGATTATAGCGCCAATGCCGTTACCTAGTGATTTCGAGGCTCCATCAAAATACATGGACCATCGAGATCCTTCCTCAGGTCCTTCATCCGGTCCAGGTTCTTCGTAGTCAGTCACTAACATGATATTCTCATCCGAGAACTCAAAATTCATGGACTGGTAATCATCCACGGCTTGATGAGCCTAATGATCAGCCAATACACTCCCTTTTATTGATTTTTGGGTTGTGTATTATATGTCGTACTCAGTTAAGATCATTTTCCACCTTGCTATCCTTACAGAGAGAGCAGGCTTCTCGAAAATATATTTGATCGGATCCATCTTCGATATTAACAAAGTAGTGTGAGTCATCATATACTATCTTAATCGGCGAGCAGCCCATGCCAAAGTGCAGCAAGTTTTCTCGAGCAATGAGTATCGTGTCTCACAGTCGGTAAACTTTTTGCTAAGGTAATAAATTGCGTGCTCTTTTCGACCAGACTCGTCATGCTGCCCCAACACACACCCCATTGAATTGTCTAGCACAATCAAGTATAATATCAAAGGTCTTTCTTCAATTGGAGGCATCAGAATTGGAGGTTCTTGAAGGTATTCTTTGATTCTTTCGAAAGTGGTCTGGCACTCATTATTCCATTTTACCACTTGATCTTTCTTCAGAAGCTTGAAGATTGGCTCACAAGTAGCAATCAAATGTGAAATGAACCTGGCGATGTAATTCAGGTGTCCCAAGAAACCTCTAACTTCCTTCTCTGTGCGGGGAACCGACATCTCTTGTATGGCCTTTACCTTTGCAGGGTCTACCTGAATACCCTTGTCACTGACGACAAAACCCAGAAGCTTACCAGCTATTACCCCGAAGGTACACTTGTTCGGATTGAACCTCAGCTTGTATGTCTTCAACCTGTCAAACAATTTCTGGAGATGATCAAGGTGCTATTCCTCAGTCTGAGACCTGGCTATCATGTCATCAACATAGACCTCGATCTCGTGGTGAATCATATCATGGAACAAAGCGAACATAGCACGATGATAAGTTACCCCAGCATTCTTCAACCCAAAAGGCATCACTTTGTAGAAGAAGGTGTCCCACTGTGTAATGAAGGTTGTCTTCTCCATGTCTTCACGGGACATCTTGATCTGGTTGTAGCCATAGAAACCATCCATGAAGGAGAAGATTTGGTGTTGCACGGTATCGTCGACCAGAACATCGATGTGAGGAAGTTGGAAGTTATCCTTGGGGCTTGCCCTGTTTAGATCTCTATAATCAACACATATCCGTACCTTACCGTCCTTCTTAGGTGACAGAACGACATTGGAAACCCACTGTGGATACGAAGTGACAGCTAAGAATCCTGCGTCGAACTGTTTCATGACCTCTGCCTTGATTTTCTCTGACATTTCGGGACGCATATGGCGTACCTTCTTCTTAACTGGAGGATAGTCTTCTTTAGTCGGTAGGCGATGTACCACAATATCAGTGTCAAAACCAGGCATGTCTTCATAGGACCAGACGAAGATCTCGACATAGTCGTGCAACATCTGTATCAACCTCTGTTTGACGCTAAGCTCCAGATTTACACCTATTTTAACCTCTTTTCTGTCTTCCTCAGTGCCCAAATTCACTGTCTCAGTCGGCTCTTCATGAGGCTGTATGGCCCTTTCTTCCTGCTGTAATAGTCTAGCAAGTTCTTCAGGCACCTCAGAATCATCCTCACCTTCGTCCTCAGCTTAGTTGATTAGATTTTTGAAGTTATAAATGGAAATAGCAGAGCTGTTATCAATGGGATCCAGAGTGGATATAGATCTGCATTATGATATGTGAGTGTGTGTAAGAGAATAACTGTTTTGATAAAGTGAAAACAGAAAAGAAAAACAGAGAGCGCAAAATTTGTATGCAAGAAACGTCCAATGCTTTATTAATGATATATGAAATGACAAATAATAGCCCTCACAAGCAAAGCCAAGGTGCCTCGGGAAAGGCACCAAGCCGTAAAGTTTCAAATTGTTTATTACAAATCTTAAAACAAGTAAGTCAATTACTATGGAATAAAAGAAAACAGGTATAAAGTCCCTATTCGTCCAGTTACTCGGTCCACCGTTGGTAGTTCGGTAGATCCAGCTGTCGATGTCTGAGTCCTCTTCGTTGTCTTCAATGACGTTAATTCCCCGATTGCTGATGTATAGGGGATGTCTTCCAGCCTGAGCGCATCTAACAGCCCTTTGAGCCCCTGTAGTAAAGCCCAAACCAAATTTGTCAGTTTTCTAAGTGAAATCAGGGAGCTGACCCCAATTGGTACACCCACCTTTTTCAACCACTGCCCTGGCGTCCTTGAGAGAAGCCATCTTCAAGGGAGGTTTATTGCTAGTAGTTTTAGTTGATGCTAGGATCTGAGGGACCTCTTCAAAGTTCTGACAAGGAGTTTCTATGAATTCCTCATCCATCTCTACATACCGGAAGGAATTGAGGTGGCTCACCATATATTCTTCTTCACCCTGCACTGTGACAATCTTTCCTTTCACCGGGTACTTCAGCATTTGGTGGAGTGTGGAAGTAACTTCCCCAACCTCGTGGATCCAAGGACGACCCAACAAACAAGAATACGACGGCCTGATATCCATCACATAGAAGGTGGACCCAAAAGTCTGAGAACCCACTTTGACAGGGATGTCCACCTCCCCATATACCATTCTCTTTGATCCGTCAAAAGCCCTTACCACAATGTTACTAGGCTTTAACGTCAAACCTTCACAATCCAGCCGATCCAACGCCTTCTTCAGAAGAACATTCAGTGAAGACCCGTTATCTACCAACACATGAGCCATAGGGGTTCCCCCTTCATTCAATCGAGACATGTAGAGCATCATTATGCTTCCTTCCCTTCGGTGTTAAGTCTGCATCTAAGAAACCCAGCCTATTATCAGCAGTCAGGCTGGCCACACAATCTTTGAATTGATCAGCTGAAGTTTCCTGCGGCACATGCACAGTCTTGAGAAATGCAATCAAAGCCTTCGCATGGGCTTCATAACACAACAACAGAGACAACATGGATATCTTTGATGGGGTCTGCCCCAGCTGCTCGACCACATTTTAGTCGCTCTTTTTAATGATCTTCAGTATTTCCTCCATTTCTTGTTTAGAGGCTTCCACAACAATTTTATTAGGCGCCTCCTTCCCAGCAGGCTCACCTATAATTTCCTTGCCGTGGGCATCAGAAGATTCTCCGACAGGAGTAATAACTGGAGTAAGAACGCGAACTGTAGTGGATGTACTAGCAGGAACATCAAATGGAATGATAATAGGCTTGTTAATAGTCTTAGGGGAAATCTCAGGAGAGAAGACCCTTCCACTTCAGGTGATTTTACTGGTTCCGACAATGTTATCAATATCAGGACCAGCCTCTTCATCTTTCAGATCTTCTTTGATGCCATGATAGTACACATAGGCACCATAATGCCATGGGACAGCTTTGTCTGAGACATACGAGACAGGACCAGGAACAATGATTATCAGTTGAGCAATTCTTGGAGCAGATGTAATCCTAACAGGTCTTCTCGAGGAAACCTTGGAAGGATTGGCGGAAATGGTTATAATGGCAACGTCTTCAATTAAAACAATAGGAATCAAAGTTTTCTCAAACAGAATTTCTTTGCTATCTATCAGGCGTTAAACACCTAACTTCAACAAATGGAAACCAGAAGGTAGAAACGAACACATGTGGCAACCTTCACCACAACCCGAAAATAAACAGGCCAACAACAAATTCTTCTTGACAGTCATGAGAGGAGTAGAAACTTCATCGACAGAGGTAACAAACAAATCAGTATCAACATCATTAACTCCACGACCATGTTTAGGAATGGGAGCAGTTATGACATTGGGATTCTCCGGAGCATCAAAATCTATTTCCTTGGCTTCGATTAAATATTGTACTTTATTCCTCAGAGCCCAACAGTCATTTGTATCGTGGCCAGGACTCTCAGAATGATAAGCACATCGGGCATTCAGATTATATCGGGGAGATATAGTATTTGGATTCTTGGGAGCCTCTTTCAAGGTTGCCAAGTTGGATCTCAGTAGACGAGGTAGAACTTCATCCAATGTCATGTCAATGCGGGTAAACTTCCGTTGTGTTCTTTCCACCCTTTGATGATTGTTGCATTGTGGAGCAACTGCAGGTCTAGGTATCATCATAACACTTACTGTCTGACGATGTCCAGCTCTACTTTGGCCCCTCGGGCTATAGATGGCACTAGATTCCTTCTTACCAGCGAAAGGCTTCTTTACTGCACTTGAAGAGGCATCCTTCTGTATTTTGGCGCTTCGAATCTCAACTTCTACTCTTTCTCCAGTTAGAATCAGCTCGGTGAAACCAGCTGATGAGCTGCCGATAAAATGATTTAAAAATGGACCAGATAGCGTCCCCAGAAACATATCAACCAACTCCCTATCAGATAATGGGGGTTGAACTCTCCTAGCTAATTCTCTCCATTTCTGCGCATAATCCTTAAAGCCTTCACTTGCACCCATGGACATACTCTGAAGTTGAGTACGAGTAGGAGCAAGGTCGGCATTGTATTGATACTGCTTATAGAAAGCAGCAACAAAATCTTCCCAATTTCGGACATTGGCTCCCTCCAGTTGGTAGAACCATTCAAGATGAGTCCCTGACAGACTATCTTGAAAGAAATGAACCCATAGATTTCTATCAGCGGCATGTGGCTGGATCTTTATGGCATAAGAATGGAGATGGAGTTTTGGGCAGGACACCCCATCATATTTAGCAAAAACCAGAGGTTTGAACTTCTGCGGGATGACCACTCCCGACACCAAATCCAATTCTTCGAAATCTAATCCAGGTATCCTCTGAACTTCCATGACACTCATACGATCTTCCAATTGTTTGTATCTATCCTCAGTAGGAGGATATTGCTCATCACTATAGTCAGTATCATTGTCAGAAATTGCAGGACTGTGATCCTTCTCTTCTTCCTGATTCGCCCCTTCCTTGGATGAAAAGGTCAGATCGACTTGTCGCTTCAACCGCTCTCCAAACCTTCTGCCCATATTCATAATAACAGCAACCTTCTTCTTTTTCTTCTTCTCTTTCAGGATGAGGGCTTTCAGATTCTCCTGCCCTTTTTCCAGACTGATTAACATTTGTTGGAACTGGGCGTTATGTGCCTGAAGGTCCTTGATGCTTTGTTCGGAAGACATTTCTGCTGAAATAAAAAGCGAAGGAGATGAGAAACCTATAATGGTGTATGTAATGATGTGTATGATAATGGGATGTGCATGCAATGATTTCAAAAACTTCGGGAAATTTAAATTTGCAAACCAAAATAAACAAAGATTTTATTAGCTGAATTTGAAGTTCAAATGCCTTTTAGGCGTTACAATTAAAAATAAATCTGAAACTATAAAAGACATCAAAATTCCCATGGATGCTTCCTCTTTGTGCCGAGATAACCATTGAGTCCTTTTTCTTCATGGAGTTGCTTTGTGAGCTCTAAAACCTTCCTTTCCTGAGCATGGAAGTGATCCCTGTAAGTGTCCTGCTCCTTCATCAACTGAATCCAAGACCTCTGTAATTCCCCAAGATCAGTGGACATGTAAGGATAGAGAACCGTGCAAGGAATGCCTTCTTCAGTAGTGGGTTCCACAATCACTGGTAAAACGGCCATATAGGTCATCATAAGCTTCTGGGCACGAGCTCGTACCCATTGGAGGTAAGGTTCCATAGGAATGGAAGTTTTTGGCCCCAAAGCCTTGGTTCCAGATCTGTTTACCATACCCCAAGCTCGTATGAACCTCCGGTGATACTCGTGAGTGTCATCCTCATAGTTGAATACAATAACTTCGACACGTAACTCATGGGGACCATCCCTTCGAGCGTAACCAAATTGTCGCAGATCTAAACAAGGATTGTAAGTTATACCCCCTATGATACCAAGTAATGGGACATTAGGGTACTCCTCGCAGCGGTCAATAATAGCAGTGTTTTCCATAGCTCGAGAACACTAAAGAATATCCGTATGAGCGAGCGACATTATCCTTTGCGACCAACCCAAACCTTTTTCATTCTCTAGTATGGACTTAGGGAGGTGAGAAATAAACCACCTCGACAGCAATGGCATGCAGCACATAAGAATCCCTCTTCTCTTCATGGTGCGAGTATGGAGAGTGTGTAGAATATCTCCGAGTAAGGTAGGCACGGGATTGCGAGAGAGGAAGATCTTGATAGAACTAAACCATAGATAAGAAGAGCCAAGACCTCCTCAAAAGCCTGAAAATCCATATCACCCAAAACAACTGGGCCTTGTCTATAAGAAACTTAGCTAGAAAACCCTTGACTCCGCTTCTTGTTTCCCAATTGGATACCACATCGGCCCATTTCAAATGCAAAGCTGAGGCAATGACTTCTGGCTTAGGAACTTCTTCTAGACATGTGAAGGGTAACTGTTCAAGAATGGGTATATCCAACAATTGAGAGAATTCTTCCAAGGTAGGTACCAACTGATAGTCTCGAAAGGTGAAGCAGTGGTGCTTGGGATCAAAGAACTGAAAGAGTACACTCATCATCTTTTCATCAAAGTTTGAAGTAACTAGGTTGAGAAGTTGACCATGTCTCTTAGTGAACGCAAAAGTTTCAGAAACCCTTGATGCTAGCTCTTTGTGTTGGGAAGGTATCTTCACAAAGCTGATTCAGATAGTGTTTCTACGAACGGGAGCCATGATCTGCAAAACAGAACAAAGATAAATTCCCTTGGTATTTGAAATGGTTAGTGCAATAAGAATGGATGCCATGTTATGGTGCATGATGTTATGATAAACCACTGGTATAGCAAACACAGGTATAGCAAACACAATCAAGTCACACTAAGTCCTTAGGTTTAAGGCTTGCATGAGGTTAAAGGTAATACCCTCTTGAAGTTTATTTGGTTTCAAAACTGTCTTAAAAAGTAACCGGGTTCTGGAGGATCTCAATATCACTGACCATCCTTCATCGGGCATTGTTTCTGCTCAATCAATCTTTTCTTGCGGCCGAAATATCTCAAAAGTCTAATCTCAATGAGTGTAGCAGCGAGTATCAACCAATCCTTAGCTCTACACCGAGGCCGGCTATCTCACTACTTCTAATGGGCTAGTTTGTTCAACTAAGGTTCTAAGGTCCGTTGGTGCTTCACGACACCACGCGGCGGCCCCGTATTCTCCTCGTTTCCCCATGAAGGATACCGATACCAACCAAAGTGCCACACCAACACAGCCATCGCATAAACCATATCGGTCTACACCGTATAGTCTCCATGATTTATTGCTGTTTACCTAATGAGTGCCCCAGATCCGGGTGTAGGATCTATAGTAACCTCAAACAAACCCTCAAAAGTAAAGTAGTCAAGACAATCAAGAGAAGCAATTTTAATGACCTAGATCCTAAGGTATACCCCACTTGTTATCCCCAGCAGAGTCTCAAGTTCTGTGATATGGTGGCAGAACCGACTGTTTTGACTGGTTTGCGTTTTGCGTTTTTTATTCGCAAAATGTCGCGGTAAGCAAGAGTCGCCACCGAATTATATTTCATCCAATCATGGAAAAGGAAAAAGAACAGAAAAAACCTTTTTTTCGAGATATTCTGAGTACGGGGGGTAGATTATAGAAAGGGAAGGTGTTAGCACCCTTTCTATCGTAGTTTTCTACGGGCTCTTAGGTACTTTCTCATTTTTCAAATTTCTTGTGTGTGTTTGTCTTGAAAATGTTTTACTTCGTGATAACCATTGTATCAGTCCTCAAGGATGTGACGAAGTTTGTTTTGAAAATTTGTTTTGAAAGGTGTTCGTGTGAAAAGTTTTTATTGAGCAAGTACTTAAGATTCTACCTACTCGAAAAAAGATTATTTGTTCTCGTTTCCTTTAGACAGTGTTATCCTACTATTAAGGAGTCGGTAGCACCGTTGTTGGAGTTGTAAGGGACATTCGAAAGGGACAAGTACAATCACTAAAGCAATAGTTAGAAACCTTTAGTAGTAACCCTAGAGTCTTAAGATCTTTCCGAGGTAACATCTCTGAGGCAACATTTTCGAGGCAACATTCGAATGAGATAATTTGATCTTTTTAGATTGCAGGGTAACAACTAAAATCTCCTATGTTTAATGATTGTTTAACGAAGGCAACCGAAGTGAGGTAAACCCTAGGAGTGAATATGTGCATATGATTTGTTTCAGTTATTTGATCATTGCACATTAGGTGATCTATCGTTTTAATTTCAGATATTCTTGCCATACAATCCTATTAACATACATCTAGACAGTTAAATATTTGCAGGAATTAAAAATGTGAAAAATAAACCTAACTATTACAAGGCTTTGACAGTTACATAATTGTCTTGACGAGAAATAAAAGTGCAGAATTTTAAAACCCTAATTAAAACTATTACAAACTCGAAACAATTACAATAATAATAAAATAAATTAAAATGCGCGTAGCAAATTAAATGCGAGGAGAAATTGAAAACCTTAAAAACTGACTAGAAAAATATTTAAGTTATTTTTTTGAGAAAAGAACTAATTAAGTTATGTACGGCTAACCCTAATTATAATTATTTCAATTATGAAAAAAAGAAAAGTATTTAAGTTCCTAATTAATTAAAATAAATATTTTAATGAAAAAAAATGATTTTGCCGTATTTTTGGTGGTTTTTTATTTGAGGAAAAAAAATTTAATTGTAAAATTAAAAATCCTAGTTTCTATTTGATTTTAATTATGAAAAGAAATTAAATTTACCTAATTTATTAATTATATTAAATAAAATATTATATATAAAAAAGCTCTTTTTTATGATTTGTTGATTTTATGAAAAAAATAATATTTTTTGTGTTAATTAATTAGAACAAATAAAGAAATTAAAAAAAGAAAAATAGACAGAAAATGCAAACTGGGCCTGTGTTGAATGTCCCAGGGGGGGGGGGGGTGCAAATCTGAATTACGTTTGGGCCCAAGGCTGATGGCCCAAACCCTGCGCTGAATCCCATGCACGGATCTTTTGATGGTCCATGATACATCTGCGCGTATGGGACATTGGATTGGATGTGATGAGGTCTTTGAGGGTTAGATCTGAGGTCTCACGATGGACTTCATGGGACATGATGCATTGGAACCTATAGAAAACATCAGGAAAATGCAAAAGTAAACACACCTGGGGTCGAACCCAAGACGTGTACCTTATAGGTCTCCCTTTTGCAAACTGCGCTATGTGTTTGAACTGTTAGTATAATGAAAACCAAATATAATATAAAGAAAACAAGTCCCTGATTCCCATGCGCGCAGATTTTTAAATGGTCCAATGATGATTGGACACGCCATCATCTTCTCTAGGGAACCATCGCTTTTGGCATTGGCCCTTTACCTACGGATAAACTCGTCACTATATGCTATAGTGACGGTTTTTTATGCGTGGCTAAAACCTGCAAAAATCTTAAAACGAAATTCAAGCAACATAAACTCCATTCAAGGGCATGAATCAACTGTATTTCATCCCCTGAACATGAAAAGATCCTTAATTTGGCCCAATTTTGCCTCTAGCTAGGGTTCCCCAATTTAGAGCTCACGAACCCTAACTATGGAAAATAATTATTCCTGCATCAAAACTCAAATGCAGGCTATCAAAAAGCTTCCTAGCATGATCCTAAATATGTATATGCAAGCAAATTGGATTAAGAATGCGTAAAACTAGAGGAACAAGTTTGAGTTCAGAGGGTGCAAACTGTGATGTATAGCTGATGATTCTGGGTTGGTTATGATGACTAGGGAATGATTGGAATAGCATCTATGCACGCCCAGGAAGAGATTGCTAGCTTCAAATTCCTTGAATCGCCCCTATAGACTGAAAACCGAATCCCACATTTTGCAAGAAAATCCACGTTTTGTTTTGTGCTTTTCACGACTACAAAACCTTATTTTTTGCTTTGTTCTTGTCCAATATATACCTAGGGATGAATTAGGGTTACAAACTTGGATTGAATCTTGAAGTTTGAGGAGATTGGATTTGATTCTTTAGCCATATGCTTGATTCGTTTTGGCCTTGGTAAATTCGACATATTTTTGATTGGCAACCTGTCCAAAAACCAAATCAAATCATATCTTTACTATTATTCACCAATTATTTGATTTAATTCAGTTTTTAATTAATAAAAAATAAAATAAATTGAAAAATGAATCAAATAATGTGTGGGTGAATAATTGAGTCGTGGACCACATTATAAGTGAGGTTCAAGTATAAAAAGTTAGGCCCATTTAGAAAAAAAAGCATTTTTGAGCACATTTGACTTTTGGCAATTTTGCAAAAAAGGTCAACTTTGACAAGGCATATAGCTTCTAATTTTAACCCTAGGGAGGTGTTCTTGGACTTTTTAGAATCTTAGGATGTCCCCTAAGCAACCCTTTTGGTCTCATCTCAATTGAGTCTTCCATGTTCATGTAAGAAGCTTTGACCCAAAAGGTGTTTTTGTTGACTTTTCAAAAGGACCCATAATGTAGAAATTCATATATTTTTATGAGTGCATATTTTGAACTTGTAAGCTGAAGATGAATTGTAAGGAATTGCATCCTCTTAAAAATGAGCTTTGGATGGAAATATTTGATAAAGCGATGTGGGAAGTTATGCTTGGTCAAAATTTGGTTGACTTTTACTAAGAAACCCTAATTTAACAACCTTTGGGTTTTGATGAATTTTGGGCATTCCTTGAGTAGTCATGATCACCCTTGATCACATGATGAAATTCACTTCAAAATGTTAATGTTGACCAAAAATCTTGATGTTTGACTGTATGTGGGTCACAGTTGACTTTTAACCTAATACATTCGATTCTCAAGCATCTGAGCAGTTGACTGAGCAAACATCTTGTGCAAGGCATGAAACTTGACATGTAGGGTCTTGAGAACATATTAAGACCATAGAGAGCATATGAGGACTTTGTGGTTCACCCACATTGATGAAAATGGAAACCCTAATTTGAGGTACACTGCCTTATGAGAGAGTTTGTCTGGTCAACTCTTGGGCAACCTTGAGCAAATTGAGGATCTCAATGGACATGTATTGAGTAAAATGAGAGGCAAATTTTGGGGTACAACAGGTATCTATTCACCCCCTCTAGATAAAATGTCGTCGTCTAAGAAGTGGCATCAAGAGCTCGGTTCATTATGTAACACCCCCGATTTAATTAGGATTATTCTGAATTAAAAATAATTAGATGAGATGATGTGTTTGTTGGTGTTGAAATTTTTATGATATGACGCAATTGGAAAATTTTTTATGGGAATATTGATATTAGAGAGAGGGAGAGAGAGAGAGAGAGAGAGAGAGAGAGAGAGAGAGAGAGAGAGAGAGAGAGAGAGAGAGAGAGAGAGAGAGAGAGAGAGAGAGAGAGAGAGAGAGAGAGAGAGAGAGAGAGAGAGAGAGAAGAGAGAGATGAGAGAGATGAGAGAGAGAGAGAGAGAGAGAGAGAGAGAGAGAGAGAGGAGGAGAGAGAGAGAGAGAGATGGAGAGAGAGAGGAGAAGAGAGAGAGAGAGAGAGATCATTATTCTCAATCGATCATAAGAAAACTAGAGAAAGAGAAGAACAAAGAGAAGAGAAGAGCGTACAATGCTCGGGCGAGGAATTTCCGGGAGAAAGCTTAGAAATATCAAACCTAAGGTAAGGGTATGGTTCTAACTGTATAATAGATTATATGATGATGGATTATGGTAGAAGTTAGGTTATGTGATTGTATTTTCATCTTTATGTGAATTTGGTGTTTGTGTGAATTGTATATGTGATGAAATTATGGATTATAAAGATGATTGAATAATGAAATTGACATGTAAATTGGTTTTAGATTGTATGTTAATGTGTGGTAATATTGTGCAAATCGATTCTGAGTTTTAACGATGAAAATTGGAGTTTTAGGGTAAAAAGGGACAAATCTCGTATCTGAAAAATAGCATAACTTTACTACTGTAACAGTGGTTACCGGTTATCAGATTTGCAGTAACCAGTTACCAGGTCAATTTTTGGGATTTCTAGGAAAATTTACTAGTGGTAGCCGGCTATTGTTCTGCAGTAACCAGTTACCCATCGAGTCAGAATGACATTTTTTAATGAAAATCTTTAAAAACTCATAACTTTTTTACTCGGGTGTCCGTTTGACGCGCCGTTCGAACCTATGACAAGCCTAAAAATATTTTCTACTAAATAAAAATGATTTGAACACAATATGAGATGATTTTCTAGATTTTTTTTATCTGATGTTTTATTGTAATTGCGAAGTTGCAAATATGACAATGAATATGAAGAGATTTCATGATGTATTGGTGTTGCGACGATGTATGAACAACAATGTGTTATTAACGAGTTGTATTGGATTGGTTTATTGATATGTATTCTGCTATTGCATTTTATTGTCATAACATGTTAGTGTTGCATGCATGTTCATAAGTGATGATGTGGCCTTAATGGCAAGTGATGGTGTAGCCTTAATGGCAAGCGATAGTCTAGCCTATAATAGCAAAGAGAAGTTGTTATGGTACCACATGTATAAAATTAGTGAAGTTGGTATCATTGCATTTATGATGGTATTGGTGAATAAGATGTGATTTAATTGATTAGTGGATGTGATTATTGAAATTGTGTCGTGTATTGGCGTTTAATGCATGAAGTATAAATAATTATGATGTTGTTGATGAATAAGATGTGATTGGTTTGATTGTTGGGTGTGATTGTTGAGACGGTGTCGTGTATTGGTGTGGATGCATGAAGTATGAACATTATGATTATGTATTCCATCACTTTACCTGTTCAATATCATATATTCTT